>BNST01002615.1:0-53708 GCA_019650275.1 Xylocarpus granatum | reverse complement strand
GGATTCTACGCACCCTATGACTACGGAGAGCAACGATACTGAGGCCAATACCCTAGCAATTTGAGTAATCCACATCCGTATGAACACAACTATATATGTGACCCAAAATTTTAGCCCATACAGAAAAAGCCAATCTGCCATGTAACATTGGCCAAGCAAAACGTCTTTAAAGGCAGGACTGTGACGAAGGCTGGAGTAGGTCAGAAATCCCCTTCGCAAGGGTGCAACACCGCGTCATGCAAATCTAGCAACTAAAGACATCTAAGACCTTAGATCTGTTATAGAGGAAAATGTGTGCAATTGAGGGGATCATGGGTAGCGGATGACATGCCTGATCCTCAGACATGAAGATGGTAAATGAAAATAATATGCCTGAAATCCGGGGCCGGCGCAGGAAGCCTAAGAGGAGAAAAAAAAACTCGCGTTGGAGGGCCTGCAGTTAGGAGTAGCCTGATGTGAAAAAATGTGGAAATCGTGCTGACAGTTTATGTAGGTGGACTTATGAAGGAGAATATTTGAACGAGTCAGTTATGGCGGAGGGTAGCTGTTTAACTGACCAAAGTGTTGTCCCTGGCGGATATGCTGGGAGTCGTTCAAGGATGACGGCTGCGAAGCAGAGTTTCTAGTATCATTGTGAGCTAAAAGCCCAAGTAGATTATGAGGCCATCCGGTCCCGACTTAGTGGAGGGCACAAATGCCCTCTCAAGGTCGGGAGGCCCTTAATTGCTAAAATTTAAATAGGGTTAGGTTCTCTGTCTTGAGCTATTTTGACGGGGGTCGGGGAAGACACTGTGGGGAATAGCTCTTTGTAAGCTCGAAATAGGGCAGTAGCGAAGAATAGGTGAGTAAGAGGGGCACTCAATGTGCAGAGAAGAGGATAGAGCTAGTATAAGGGCAGTTAGGAATCAAGGCGAGGATTTTCTGTTCCAGAATGAGTTTGGTGGGGGAAGTGTAGTGTGAAGGGTCGGTACAAGAGCATTGTGGCCGAGGCACAATAGCAATATCTGTCCAGACAGTTGTGCGCATGAGATATCAATGAAAAGTAGAGTAGGGTGGCGCAGGTTAAGCAGAGCGGCTGTGCTTGTGGACATACCTGTACATGATAACTATGAACGGCCTGGAGGCGTGCAATACTGAACCACTTTTTACTCTCTATTAGTCAAATTACTACCTCAAGCTGCCGTACCCCAAAACCCCACACTATGCATAAAGCATTACACATAGGTGCCCAGTGCCTTATGCGACATGCACTGCCCCCCTGCGTGCAGCATCGGGGGTCCCATGCCCCTACCCTTTTCCCCTCACTAGGAGCCTCCGTCCCCCCCCCCCTCCCTTTTTTCCTCCCCCACCTACACTTTTTCCCCCTTGACTTTTACGTTCCTACCTATTTTTTTCCCCTTCCTTCCACATATGCCCGCTAACCCACCAATTTTAGATAAAGGTACTAATGACCTTTTCCCAGAGCGCGAAGTATTATAAGGGCTTTTCTCTTATTCCTCATATAAGCTCAAATAAACAATCCGACAAGGCTAAGCCACATGCTCGGTGTGTTTAAGTGCATTTTTCTAACAAGGCCTATGAAGTGCGACCATACCAACACTAATGCTGCTTCAGATACTATCAGAACTCTATAGTTAAGCATGCTTGGGTGAGAGCAGTACTAATATGGGTGACCTCTGGGAAACTCCTCATGTTTCACCCCTTTTTTTCATGGTCTTTTTCTTCCTTGCCCTGTTTTCGTGCGATGTCGGGATCTTCTAGAACCTTCATGCTCATCCCTTGTTTCATTTTGGTGCATCGCCAAAACGTCCGCAGTAATATTTTTCGCCCATTGACCGACTCAATCTTGCAAGCACGGCTGATAGCATTCTGAAAGCGATGCGGGCTCACATAGAGAGTTCGACAAAGGCCAGGACTCAAAAAATGAATCCACTGCTTCAGTGACAAATGGGCCAGAGCAATGCTTCTGGGGTGCCAAGACTGGTTGGCATCACCATCCGCACTACATCGAGGATTCGACTCCTTGAACTTAAATTTTGGAGGCTTCTCAGCTCGATTTGGGTGAAAAATGAGTGCTTGTGCTCGTGAAGCTATGAATCCCATCCATCCAGCTGTTGCCCTCACTTTCGGACCCCCGGCCGCCTTGCTCAATGTGTTCAAGTACATTTTTCTCACGACGCTCGTCGGGTGAGATCATATCAGCACTAATGCACCAGATCCCATAAGAACTCTGCAGTTAACCATGCTTGGGCAAGAGCAGTACTAACATAGTTGACCTCTTAAGAACTCCTCATGTTACACCCTTCTTTCTTTTGCAGTCTTTTTCTTCCATGCTCCCTTTTCATGCGACACCAAAGTCTTCTCAAACTTTCATGCTCACCCCTTGTTTCATTTTGTTGTATCGTTAAAATCTCCACAACCATATTTCCCCGCCCGTTGACCGACTCGATCGTGCAAGCATGGCCGACGGTAGTCTTAAAATAGTGCAGGTGCACCTAATCAGTTCTTGTAGTTGAGAGACAAACTACCCGAAGCCATCCTTCTGGGGAATCACGGCCTGTTGGCATCACCATCCGCACCGTGTCACAAATTTAGCTCCCTAAACTCAGATTTCAGAGCCTCTTATGCTCGATTTAGGTGAAAAATGAGCACTCCTCACTGCGAAGCTACGGATCCAATCTATCCAACTGTTCCCTTTGCTTTTGGACCCCCGATCGTCTCACTCAGTGCATTTAAGTGTATTTTTCTAGCAAGGCACGTCGAGTTAGATCGTACCAACATTAATGCACCAAATCCCATTAGAACTCTGCAGTACTAAGATGGGTGACCTCTTGGAAAGTCCTCATGTTTCACTCATCCTTTTTTCGTGGTCTTTTTCTTCCTTGTCCCTTTTCGTGCGTCACCAGCGTCTTCTACAACTTTCACGCACCTCCCTATTTCATTTTGGTGCATCGCTAAAGTGTCTGCAGCCAGATTTCCTCACTTGTTGACCGACTCGATCCAGCAAGCATGGCCGACAACATTCTAAAAATGGTGCAAGTGCACGTAAGGAGTTCTTGAAATGCAGGCCTTAAATAACAAATCCGATCGTTGAGCGACAAACTGGCGGGAGTGATGCTTCTAGGGCAGCATAGCCTCTTGGTGTCACCATCCGCACCGTGTCACAGATTCAACTCTCTAAACTCAGATTTCATAGGCTCCTAAGCTTGATTTGGGTGAAAAACAAGTGCTTGTTGCCACGAGGCTGTGAGTCCAGTCCGTCCAATTGTTCCCCTTGCTTTCGGATCCATGGCCATTTGAGTGCCATTTTCTCACAAGGCCCGTCAAGTCCGACCATACCAACTCTAATGCACTAGATCTTACCAGAACTCCGCAGTTAAGTGTGCTTGGGCAAGAGCAGTACTAAGATGGGTGACCTCTTAAGAAGTCCTCATGTTACACCCTTTTTTTTTCGCAGCCTTTTTCTTCCTCGATCCCTTCTCGTCTGGCACTAGGGTCTTTTCAAACTTTGATGCTCACCTTTTGCTTCATTTTGGTGCATTACTAAAATGTCCGCAGCCATATATTCCCTTCCTATCGACCGACTCGATCCAGCAAGCACAACTGACAGCATTCCGAAAACAACACGAGCAAACATAGGGAATTCTTCAAAGGCCAACACTCGAAAAATGATCCACTGCTTGAGCGATAAACAGGCCAGAGCAATTCTTCTGGAGCAGCAAGGTCGCTTGGCATCACCATCCGCACTGCGCTGCGGATTCGGCTCCTTGAACTCGAATTTTGGAGGCTTCTTAGCTAGATTTGGGTGAAAAATCAGTGCTCGTCACCGGGAAGCATTGAATCCCATCCTTTCAGCTGTTGCCCTTGCTTTTGGACCCCCAGCCGCCTTGCTCAGTGCGTTTAAGTGCATTTTTCTGGCAGTGACCATTGAGTGCAACCATACCAACATTAATGCACTGGATCTCATCGGAACTCTATAGTTAAGCTTGCTTGAGCGAGAGCAAAACTAAGATAGGTGACCTCTTGGGAAGTCCTCGTATTACATCCCTCTTTCTTTTGTGGTATTTTTATTCCATGCTTCCTTTTTGTGCGATGCCAGGGCCTTCGAGAACTTTCACACTCACTCCTTGTTTCATTTTGGTGTATCGCTAAAATGGTTGCGACCATATTTCTCCGCCCGTCGACCAACTTAACCCGACAAGCACGACCAATGGCATTTCAAAAACGGCGCAGGCGCACATAGGGAGTTCTTCAAAAGCTAGGACTCGAAAAATGAATCCACTACTTGAGCACCAAACTGGCCGTAATAATGCTTTTGGGGAGGCACTTCCTCTTAGCGTCACCATCCGCACTGCATCGCAAATTCGGCTCCCTAAACTTGGATTTCAAAGGCTCTTATGCTTAATTTGGGCAAAAAAAACAAGCACTCGTCTCCGCGAAGCTGCAAATCTGGTCCGTCCTACTGTTCCCCTTGCTTTCAAAACCCCTGCCACCCCGCTCTAATGGACCAGATGCCATCAGAACTCCGAAGTTAAACATGCTTAGGCGAGAGTAGTAATAAGATGGGTGACCTCTTGGAAAGTCCTCATGTTTCACCCCCTTTCTTGGTTGGTCTTTTTATTCCTTGCTCCCTTTTCGTGCAACACCAAGGTCTTCTAGAACTTTCACACTCACCTCTTTTTTCGTTTTGATGCATCGCTAAAATATCGGTGGCTATCTTTCCCCGACCAACCCGACCAACGACATTTCGAAAATGGCATGGGCGCATGTAAAGAGTTCTTCAAAGGCCAGGACTCAAAAAATGAATCAACTAGTTAAGTGAAAAATTGGCCAGAGCGATGATTCCGAGGTGGCAAAGCTAGTCGCGGATTCGGCTCTTTGAACTTGGATTTTAGAGGCTCCTTAGCTAGATTTGGGTGAAAAATAAACGCTCATCACTGGGAAGCTATGAATCTTGTCCGTTCAACTATTGCCCTCGCTTTTGGACACCTGGCCGCCTTGCTCAATGTGTTTAAGTACATTTTTCTCACAACACCCATCGGGTGCGACCATACTATTACTAATACATTGGATCCATCAGAACTTTGCAGTTAAGCATGCTTAGGCAAGAGTAGTACTAAGATGGGTGACCTCTTAGGACATCCTCATCTCGCACACTTCTTTTTTTTGCATTCTTTTCTTCCTCACTCCCTTTTTGTGTAGTATCAAGGTCTTCTCGAACTTTCACACTCACTCTTTGTTTCATTTTGGTGCATCACTACAATGTCCACGACCATATTTCCTTGCCCGTCGATCGAGTTGATCCAGCAAGCATAGCCGATGGCGTTCCAAAAATGGCATAAGTGCACATAAGGAGTCCTTGAAAGGCCACGCCTTAAAAAATGACTCCACTGGTTGACTGGCAAACTAGTCGGAGCGATGTTTCCAAGCCGGCATGGCCTCTTGGCGTCACCATTCGCACCGCGTGGTAGATTGGACTTTCTAGCAAAGTATAATGTAGAAATTGATTGTAAAAAAAAATAAAAGAAAAAAAGCTCAATTTCACCTAGATTTAAGGTATCAATTTAGCTTTGGAGAAGGTCATCAAGTGAATATGATGATTAGTAGCATGCAAGCCTAAAAATTGTTAAGAAAAGGGTGTACAAGTTACATAACGCATATTGTTTAGGAAGGTGAAGAACAAAATCTGAAGATTCAAGATGTACCAATACTTAAAGACTTTCCAAATGTATTCCCAGATGAGTTACCAAGATTAGCCCCTAAAAGAGAAATGGAATTTAGTATTGAGCTAAAACCCGATTCAACACCAATATCTAAGGCTCTATATCAGATGGCTCCATCTGAGTTACAAGAATTAAAGAAATAGCTTTAAGAGTTGTTAGACGAGGGTTTTATCAAAGCCAGTCATTCTTCTTGGGGAGCACCTATTTCGTTTGTGAAGAAAAAGGATAGGTCTCTTCAAATGTGTATAGACTATCAAGAATTAAATACAATGACGGTGAAGAATAAGTAAATGTTACCCAAAATTGATAATTTGTTTGATCAATTGAGGGGAGCCTCTGTGTTCTTAAAGACTGATTTAAGATCGAGATACCATCAATTAAGAATTACAAAATGGGATATATCAAGGACTACATTTAGAACCTGATATGGCCATTATGAGTTTGTAATGATGCCTTTTGGGTTAACTAATGCACCAACAATGTTCATGGATTTGATGAATCAAGTATTCCATGATTGTTTAGATAAATTTTTGTTGGTGTTTATTGATGACAATTTAATTTACTCCAAGACAGAGGCAAGCATGAACAACATTTGAAATTTATGCTACAGTGCTTAAGAGAAAAGAAGTTATATGCCAAATTTTCCAAATGTGAATTTTGGATCAATAAAGTGGTGTTTTTAGGTCATGTAATATCAAAAGAAGGTATATCAATAGATCCTAGTAAGGTGGAGGCGATATTGGAATGGCAAAGGACAAAGATAATTAAGGAAGTAAGAAGCTCTTAAGTCTTACTAGATATTATAGGAGATTTATGCAAGACTTTGCACACATTTCCGAACCTCTTACAAATCTTACCAGGCAAAGGACTCTGTTTTAATGGTCAAGTGCTTATAAAGAAAGTTTTCAAGAATTAAAAAGAAGATTGATAGCTACCCCTATTTTAGTACTACCAGTAGATGGGGTAGAGTATAATGTGTACTGTGATGCATCATGTCAAGGTTTAGGGGCTGTCTTGATGCAAAATGGAAAGGTGATAGCATATGCCTCCTAATAATTGAAGGATTATGAAACATGCTCTCCCGCTCATGATCTATAATTAGCAACAATGGTGTTTGCATTAAAAATTTAGATATTACTTATATGGAATTCATTGCAATAGATATACAAATCACAAGAGCTTAAAGTATTACTTCACTCAGAAAGATTTGAATATAAGATAGAGAAAATGGTTAAAATTGGTGAAAGATTATGATTGCGAAATTAGATATCAACCTGGAAAGACAAATGTAATAGCTGATGCTTTAAGTAGAAAAGTTATAACTTCTCATCTTAAATGGTATCAAAATTTATTAAATGATTGAAGTAGTAGTAAGAAGAACAGCAAGCATAGTGATACAACCTACCTTATCAAAAAAAGTTAAAGAAAAGTAATAAGAAGATTTATGTTGTTAAAGGATCAATCAGTGAGTTCAACAAGGGTAAGAGGCAGATTTTCACCTCAAAGAAAACCTCCTTAAATTTCGGGGTCTAGTGTCTTTACCTCAAAACCTTGAATTAAAGAGGCAAATTCTTGGTGAAGCGCATGACATACTTTACACTACCTATCTCGAGAGTGTAAAGATGTATCAAGATTTAAAGAAACAATTTTGGTGGAATTGCATGAAGAAAGATATTAAAGAATATGTATCAAAGTGTTTGACATGCCAATAAGTGAAAGCGGAACATGGGAAGCTATATCCATGCACTTTGTGGTTGGTCTCCCTTGAGTTCAAAAAGGGTTTAATGCCACATGGGTGATAGTGAATCACTTAACTACGGCAGCCAATTTTATTGTTGTAAAGGATAACACTACATTTGATCAATTAGCTCAAATTTATATTCAAGAAATAGTGATGTTGCATGGAGTACCTAAGACTATTATGTTGGACAGGGATTCTAGATTTATATTAGCTTTCTAGGGGGGCTTACACAAAGTTTTAGGTACTCATCTTGCATTCAGTACTGCATATCATTCTCAAACAAATAGGCAAACTGAGAGAATTAACTAGATATTAGAGGATATATTGAGAGCATGCTACATAGAGTACAAGGTATCTTGACAGGATATGTTACCCTTGATAGAGTTTGTCTATAACAATAGTTACCAAGCTACTATGAAAATGGCACCTTATGAAGCTTTGTATGGGCGAAAACGTAGATCTCTTATGTATTAAGATGATTTTGGGGGAGAAGAATGAATTGAATCAAGCTCTTGGACTAGAGCTAACTCAGAAAATGATTGAGAATATTAAAGTTATTAAAGAAAGGTTAACATAAGTTCAAGATAGACAAAAGAGATATGTTGACCTAAGGAGGAAAAATGTAGAGATTTAGATGGGAGACAAAGTATTTGTTAAAATAGCCCCATACAAACATGTTGTGAGATTTGGCAGAAAAGAAAAATTGGCTCCCAAATACATTGGCCTTTTTGAAGTTGTGAAAAATGTAGCATACAAAGTAGCACTTCTCCGAAGTATGGATAAGATTCATAATGTTTTCAATGTGTCATTTCTCCAAAAATACATTAGCAGTCTCTCTCATATACTAAAACCAAAGGAAGTGGAATTGGAAGAAAAATTGATATACAAGGAGCACCATATTCAAATACTTGATAGGAAGGCAAAGCAACCCCGTAATAAGGACATTCCACTGGTGAAAGTATTATGGAGAAATCATACAATAGAAGAAGTTACATGGGAAGTAGAGCAAGAGATGTGAGAATGATATCCAGATTTATCTAAGTAAATTTTGGGGACGAAATTTTTTGTGAGGGGGGAGAAATTGTAACACCCCATATTTAAGTATGTCTTGAATTCTCACTTCATTTTTTTTTAGAATTATTGAAATTGTAGTAACAAAGGTAAAACCTAGGCTAAATTTTATAAAAAGGAATAAATGGACAACATAAGCATGCAGGGGCGAATTGGTCATTATGCCATGATGAGATGGAAAAAAAAGGGGAACCTCAAAGGAGACGTTAAGTTTTTGAATTGAATAACTAGCACTAAGGGTAAAAGGATAGAGTATTACTCTAGAACCGCAAAAAAAAATGTCATTTTACAAAAAAATGGCAATTTTGCTAAAAATGGCAAAATTATTAAATCGTCAAGGGCCAGAAGGACTACTAAAATTTGAGCATTCTAAAATCTTAGAAATGTTACAAATAAGATGTAAGAAAAAGCATAATTGAATTTGGACGTGAATTGCATTGGAAAAAATAAAAAATGACTAAAATGACCAATTTTTATTCAATAGGGTCAAAATGATCATTTCATTAGGAGTCAAAGGGCAAAGTGGAGAGTTAAGTGAAATGAAATATCTTGAAACTACAAGAAAATACAAGGTTATTATGGTAAATTCAAAAGGACACATTAGGGATTCATTAAAAAAGTGAAGGACAAAATGAGAAATTTGCCAATTAGTATATAAAAGTCAAGGGTTAGAAATTTCCACAATTTTCTTCTTCTTCCCTAGGCAAAAACTTGTTGCTCTCGCTCTCTCTCTTAAGGTTCCTTCATTTTTCAAATCAGAAATCTCACCAAATATAAGGAATTTCAAGAAATTTATTAAGGAAAAGTTAGAATACGCACACGAATTTCCTTTGAAGTAAAAATTTCTCATTTTCGTGGTAGTTACTAATATGGGTTTAGTTACTAATGACTTATTAATGGTGATTTAGGTGAGAAAATAGAAAAAGAAAAAAAAAGGATAGACAGGCAAGGAAAAAAAAAGAATTTCAAATAAAGGTACGGTTTACATAATTTTTGGAATTAAGAAAATTAGGTTTTCCATAAATGATTATGTATTGTAATTGAGTGTGAATTCATGAAATTGAAGTGTGATTGAGCATGATTGAGGGTAGAAATTTAGAAAAAAAAATCAAGGTATGTTGGCATGATAGTACATTCGACCATGTATATATGTTAAAGAAAAATTGCAATTTTGATGCAATTATAGGTTGGATGATGCAATTGAGATAATGTTTAGCATGAATTGATGTTGAAATTGAAAAAAAAATTAATTCCAAGGAGGAAATTCAGCCATTTAGAAAATTTTAGGAAAAATGAGTTTCGGTTGTAATTTGTGTTATTAGAAGAATGTATCTATGTTTAGGAAGTGTTTATGATGAAATTGGTACATTATGACGATATATGTATGAATGAGAAATTCGCCCAAGCGAGGATGACAAAAAAAATAAATAATATGTGTGTGTGTGTGTGTGTGTGTGTGTGTGTGTGTGTGTGTGTGTGTGTGTGTGTGTGTGTTTGTTTATTTATGAGGTATACCTTGAATTGATGATTTATATGAAAACGTGATTGGAGTATGAAATGAGGAAAATTTTGTGTGGAATCACAATGTAAATAATTTGGTCATCTTGGATTGAATTATGAATACTTTGGTAGAACATAGGGTGATCATATGGATGAAATTCGTGTTTTATATTTTTCTTTATAAACTATTTTGAATGTAAATATTTGCTTAAAAGGATAATGGTTAATTAAATATAATTGTGGGAGGTTGTGATATAAATTCTTGTATAGTGGTGGTAGTTGGAATGAGGTACATTTGGAAGTGTCAAAATCCTTCTTACAGGTAGTAGAACTTACGTTTTTTGACCGAAATACAGTGAAAATTTTTTAAAAGTTACTATTTATTTGGTCAAGTGACCCTATTCATTTGATCATGTACTATTCATATAGTCAATACAATATATTTAATGGTTATTACAAACATGATTAAAGTATGAAATGAGAAAAAATTTGTGTGGAATTGCAATGTAAATAATTTGGTCCAGTTGGACTAAATTATGAATACTTTGATAGGGCAGAAGGTGATCACATAAATGAAATTCATGAATAACAAAGTATGGTATAACACCACTGAATAAGCTTAATGAGAGATAATTGAACGATGTGAATATACAATGCTAAATTAGGTATTCCAAAATACCTTTATAGTATTGTATGTTCTAGGCATAACGCGCACGCATGCGCGTGTGTGTGTACTTATATACGTGTGAATTATGAAAGAAATTGATTGTATAATGAATGTGGGAAAAAAATTTCATAGCAATGAATAATGAACTTTAGATGAAATTGTGAAACATATGTAGCTCAAATATTGTGAAGAATAAGTTTTATGAATGAGCTGGAATAAGTATTGCATATTTTGCATATTTATTATCTTTTCATGTTAAAGACTAATGTGGAAAAAGAAAAGAGTCATGGGTTGATCCGAGTGACCATAAGTTGGGTTCTATCTATAGGGTTTATAGGTTGGTCTTAATGACCAAAGGTTGGATCTTATCCGAAGGATCAACGAATAAGTCTGTGTTACCATAGGCTGGGCTCTATTAAGGGTTTACGAGTTGGATTATGCGACCATAAGCTGGATCCTAATACCTCATTCTGGATATGGTTCTATGTGGATTATATCAAAGATATTAGGATTGTGTGAGTATGATGCGACCACTAATTGCAAATGCATTAGCCATGACTCATTAAAGAAAGAAAGAAAGTGAAACAAATGATATTTTAGTGAGAATTGTGAAAATTTCCCAAATCGGCATAACATAAAGCATTGTTGTGTGGTTATAAATATATGTGCATAAATTCTTATGTTTATGTATTATGTACCACCTATGGGCATATGAATTGGCCTAGAGGAAAAAAAGATTATTTCTAGAAATTATGTTTACTTTACTAAGCAATTTTGATTACTCACCCTTTAGGTTTTCTTAATTTCAGGTAAGGTGAAATCTACAGAGCTTCAAAGTACAACTCAAGCATAGTACATAGTAAAAAAAAAGGAGGAACATAGGTTTAATATTTTGGTTTATTTGTATATATAAAGACAAGTGTCTTATATTTTTCTTTATAAACTATTTTGTATGTGAATATTTACTTAAAAGTAAACTAGTTAATTAAATATAGTTGTGAAAGATTGTAATATAAATCCTTGTATGGTGGTGGCAATTGGAATGCGGTATATTTGGAAGTGTAAAAATTCATTTTGCAAGTAATGTAACTTAAGTTTCCTAACCAGAATATTGCAAAAAATTTTCAAAAGTTATTATTCATTTAGTCAAGCAACATTATTTATTTGATCATGTACTATTCATCTGGACATTACAATATATTTAATGGTCATTACAATAAATTTTAGGTGTGCACGATGAGGATTGTGTTAGAAATATGGCCATGATCCATAGTTACTCTAATTTATGATCGATTTAGAATAAACAGAAAATGCAATAAAGTAAAGGAAATAAATAGAAATAAAAAGATTTTGATGACAATTTGTAACATTCTCAAATTCAAGTATCATTGGAGTACCTTAGCGCATATGTTTTTATTATATTCTTGTTGTTTTTAGTGATTATTTAAGTAGAGAAATATACGAGACAAGCTTTAGAAATGTGTTGGGGAAAAATTTGGCAAAATTGGGTCCAAATGGTGATAAAGGGCAAAATCATCATTTAAAAAAATGGACGATGGACAGAATTTGAAACTAATGAGTTAAAGGTTGTATGATAGAGATTATTAAAGGAAATGAGTGGTTAAATAAACTTTAAACGACAAGAATCGCATTTTTGCTGAATATGGGCAATTTTACTAAAAAGACGAAATTGTGACTTTGCCAAGGTCCAAAAAGGTCACGTTAAAATTCAACCACCTAAAAATCTTTAAAATATTGTGAATAATATGTTGGAAGAAATTGAAACTTGAATTAGATGTAAATTCCCTTCAAAAAGATGAAGGAAATAACATTTTATATTCACTAAGGGCAAAATAATCATTTTAAAAAAAATCAAAGGATAAAAGGCGACCTAAATTTAAAGGACAAGAAGGGAATTATTCTAAAATATCATAGGTAGCATGGTAAGTGCACTAAGACTCAAATGAAAATTTTAAAAAGGTTAAAGTGTAAAATGATAATTTAAGACTTAGTATAAAAAAGGTGAAAAATACTAAAATTTTCTCCACCTTTCTTATTCCTTGGTCGAACCAAACTTCTCCATTTCTATTTCAAAATTTTGGAATTTTTCAACCTAAAAATCTCACCAAATACAAGAAATTTTAAGAAAATTCTTAAGGAAAAGTTGTTAAGATGAGAACTTTTTCAGTTAACAATGTAAAAGTTGCTACACAATGAAAAAAATGCATAGGCATTATAAAAATTTTGATTATAATAGTGTTTAGTCATAAGAAAGCTTATGAATGATGAAAATGATACTCGCCATGTATAATATTATGTGTAGTGACTTAAAAATATAAATTTAGTTGGAGAATGAGAAAAATGTGGCAAAATCCAAATGGTGAAATTCAGCCAGTATGATAAATTTATATAATATTATGAGTTTATGTATAAACATGTGTTATGTTATGAGCAAATAAATATGATACATCACCTCATCGACATACAATGCTAAATGAGGTATTCTTAAATACTTTTATGGTGTTGTATATTTTAATAATATATATATTATGTATATACATAGATATATGGATATGTATTCGTATAGTAGTTTAGTTATTGCATAAGTTAAATAAATGAATGGTATAAAATATTAGAACAATAAATTTTTTTTATATTCCATAGTTATAATATGATACCCTTAATACGAGAAAGTATTGAATAGAAAGGAATATTAAAATAATGAATTTTCTAATATTTCATAGATATGATATAGTTATGATGAGTATGGAAAAATTGTTCCATATGACGGAAGAATGGGTCATAGATGGAAATATATAATTTTCCTTCAAATGCTCTATTTAAGAAGTTTTATGAATGAAATAGAATAAATAATTTAATATTTTGTATATTTATCATACAATTATAATGACTATATTTAGTCTAAATAGCATATGTATTGTCATGGTTGATGATAATTGATGATGATAGCATGCATTTGTGAAAATATAAGGTTTTGAATGAATAAAGAATTGTGTATTTATGATAGTTACAAAAGAAGAAAATGTATAATTTAGGCTAACTATGAATCAATAAAACAGAATTTACATAATTTGAACAAAATAAATTGAGTATGTAGGATGAGGATTAGATCAGAAATATGGGGCACGATCCATAGTTACTATAGTTATTACTAATCTAGAATAAATAAAAAACAAAATAAAGAAAAGAAAAGGAAAAGAATGGAAATGCATTTTAATGACAATACGCATTTGAAAATGCATAGCGTAATGCAGATTATTATTATGATGTGTCTAAACCTATGCTTAGAAATATGTGTTGGCATAAATATAAGAATGAAAAATTGGTGGATAAGGTAAACCGTCATTCCTTAGCGAGAACTATATTTAATTTAAGTATTATGTTATCTTATTAAGTAATGTGATTTACTTACTCTTTATTATTATAATCATTTTTCAGGTAAGGGTAAAGCAACAATAGTTCCGAGGAATGTAACTAAGACATGATTTATAAATGACACACTTTTGTAAAACTTGATTTGTTGATGCAAAACATTATTGTTTTGTACATGCTTGCTTTAATAAAATCTAAAATAATGTATTATATTATATTTTTAAAATAATATATGCTTATACATATTTTAAAAGTATATGTATAATGGTTACGGAGTTAGTCAAGCAGTGGTGTAAAACAAATAATTTGAGAGCGGAAATAGGTTTTTTTGTAGGTAGTGCATATCTAATTCTATAATAGAAATCTCACCAAAATTTTTCTAAAAATACTATTCATTTAGTTGATTACTATTTATTTGGTTAATTTTTTTTATAAGTTAAATTAGGGTAATAATAAAATATTTTTTTAAAAAAAAAGTATTTAATGTTATTTTAATTCAAAATAATAATAATTTTGATTTTTATCCATTTTATTTCCTATAATTAAATACCAGTTTGTATAGGAAAAGGAAGGTGTTTACATGTTCACATTTTCTTAAAATTGCTTCACAAATAAAAATGAATAAAAATTATATATATATATAATTAATTTTAATAATTCTTTTGTACATAAAATTATTAATTCAAAGAGGATGTCCGGGGGATTAAAAATTATGGAACAAAATAAACTGAATAGGCCCAGTTCAAGAATTGATGGTCGTCTGGGCTTGTCCACTGGCCCAAAATCGAACCCCAAAGTCTAGTTCTTGGCATGACGATCTTATCGGTCCCGCACCGAAGAAGAGAAGACAGCATTGGATTCGCAGAAAAAAATGAGGAGAAATTCAATTATTTTCCTTCGATTTCTTCTTCGACGCCGATTCTCAAATCTTAACTCATCTAATTTCGTAGAAACCCTAAGTTCTCCTCCAACAAGTGCATCAGCGAACGCTCTAATTCCCAAGTTACCCTTGTTCGGTAGTTATATTTCCAACGGCTCCTCAGAGAAGTTTCCCAGTCTTCAATTCCGGAGAACCCTCTGCTCATCCTCAGATGGTACCCTTCTTCGTTGTTTTTCTTGCTGCTGCGAATTTGTTAACCTTTATTCGCTTTAACTGCAATTAAGACTAAGGAAAATGATTTCGATGCAATGCACGTTTTGCAGTAATGTCTGTTTCTCTGAATAGGCTTAGTATTTTCGAACTCACTGCTTTCTGATAATAAGAATCGGTCTGTGACGGACATTTTCTCATCAAACTATTTTTTTCTTTTTCAGATTAGGGTTTGGGTCAGAAAATTTTGTTGCTTATTAAGTGTTTCGATTTGAATATTTTATAGTGATTTATTGCTTAGTTAACTTCGGATTTTTTTTTCACCTGTTAGGCTTTATGCATAAGGCTTTGTTTGGGACTGAGATGCCGAGAAGCACTAGATGTTGAATAGAAATGGAAAAATGAGTGGGTCTTACTAAAAAGTGGTGTTGCTAAACCTTTAACTACTTGGCTTCCAACGCAATGTAGAAACAGAAATCACTATAAGTGTAAAAATGAATGGTCGCTACTAAAATTTAGTGTTACCAAACACCACTGTGTTGTTTTCAAAGTTAAGTAGCCTAAGTTTTCTTTTCTCTCTAGTTTTTGCTATGTGCTATTGCTATAAACTTTGACTAACAAGTTTTTAGTATGATGATGAAATCAGAGATCGTGTTTATAATTTCTGCCAGCTCAATGATTTCATTTCAGGTCTAGACAACATTGTCCTTATTAAGTCAGGAGAAGAGTTCAATAGCTCACTTGGCAAAGTTAAAGGTATATTGTGCTTATTTAGTTTCTTTGGAAGCTTTTATTATTCAGCATTATTTTATTGGCAAAGTTGCTCTTAAGTTTTGTGAAATTTGTTGATTAGATGAATCTATGCCGGCGATATTTTATTTCACTGCTGTATGGTGTGGGCCCTGTAAGTTCCCAGTTTTTTTTTAAAATTTAGTTGATGATTGCTGTAAAATGATATGTACTTTGAACATTGATTTAAACTATTTATCTGTCTTCTGAACTTGGGTAATAAGACATTTATACTGTGCAGGCAGGTTGATATCTCCCATCATTGAACAGTTGAGTGCAAAATACCCTCATGTAACAACATATAAGATTGACATTGACCAGGTAGGAAGGATTTGTTGCATTTCAGTGCAGTTTACTTTTTTTATTAGATGGTCATTTTATATTTTCTGTAAACCATTCCATGGGCATCATTCATTACCTTGTCTCTATTGAATCTTATGTGATTCATGCAGCCAAAAATATGACTTCTAAGTCCAAATATTTGATATTTGGTTGGTCTCTTTATTTCTAATTCTGATATTTCATTTTGAATTCTTTTCTTAGGAACATCAATTTATCAACTTTGTTTCTGACATTTTAATAACCAATAAGCATAATGAAACATTGTTAGTTTCCACCTCACTTGCTTCTAAATCATTCACTCGCTTTGCTCCTCCTACCCTCCCCCCTTCTCCTTTTATTCCTTATTAAGATTTTACATCTGGTTTCTTTGAGGAAATTTTCCTCTATAGGTTTTATGTTAATTCTACTTGATCGTTTTCACAATCATTGTTGCTTCACAAGAATAAGTAACTTTTTCTTTTCATATTTCAGCTCATTTTGTCTTTGACTTTTATTTGAAGTCTAATATTTTCTAAGGAAACTTTCACATAAATTATTGGTTCAATTGTGTGAACAATGATAATAATGTAATCATGCAGTTTAGATAGATATACTGAAAAAATGTTATATGAGTAAGGAGTGCACGTAGCATGTACCAAATTTCTGCTATTAGTCAACATTTACCTGCAACCTTTAATTTTCATTTCTTATTAATATGTCTGAGATCTGGCATGCTATTAGTTCATGAGATTCCAGTTTCTTTAAAGAAATATCAATTTGATTTAGATGTTTTGCGTTACGAGTGTTAATTTGAAACCAGATTTATCAGCAGGTTGCGTGATAAATGTGAGAAGGGAGTGCATTGGTAAAAGTATTGTTGTACTTGGATTTTATTGCCATAATATCACAAATAGTAGCTTTCTTGAATGTTATACAAAGCTTGTTTAAAGTTTCTGGCTCTTAAGTAAATCTTGGTTCTGGTCTAAGAATTAAAGACATTTTAGATTGATGATAATGGCCAAGAATCAGAGGGAAGGGGAGAGAGGATTATAGAAAGATTTGATCCTCAAGAAGTGATATCTTCTATTTTCCAGTCCTTTACATCTTGGCTGGATTGAAGTAGAAGACATAACAGTAAATACTTCTGCCCTTTGGCTTTAGCTCTAGTGATAATTGGCAGGGGGGAGTTGGACAGGTGTTAGGTTAAAATCTTACAAATTAAAGGGGAACAAAGGAAAGTGTACAGAAAGTAATTTATGATGCTGACCAGAAATATATAGTATACTTCTTGCTAAAGTCATATTACGTATAATGCACTAACAGCTTGGTTGTTTAGTTTTGATCTCTCTCTGCCTAACATTTGATCTAAAGCTGCTCATTCAGTATTTAAAGTTCATTTTGCTGGATGGTAGTACAACTGCCCTCAGAAAAATCGTGGGACCTAATGTGGTCATTGTATTGCAGGAAGGCCTGGAGAGCACCTTACGCAAGTTAAATATCGGAGCTGTGGTAAATTGCATGATTCCTTCGTTCCGACTATTTTTTTAGTTTCATTATGCCCATATAAGGTCAGAAAGCAAATTGCATGCCATGAGTGCATATATTTGTTGTTTTTATCCTTAACTATGGTATTCCTATATTTGCTTTTCATTGTTATCTATCTTCTAATTATCAGCTAATTGAAGTTCTTCTCAAAGTAAAAAGATAATATATGCTTCAAGGTGCATCCTTCTTATTAATGTTAACTACTAAAACTATCAAATATCTTCTAAGGTCACACTGAGAAGGAAATTCTTTTTCCTTCTCTGCTTACTATCTGGGATGTGAAGACTTGGCCTGTATGTATTTTTATGCTTATTGTATCCCAATTTTTTGTCATTCTTATCACTTTTTATTTTTTCTCTTGAAGAGAAGCTAGCAGCAGTGGCTGCTGCTTTGATCTTTTCATTAATGTGAGAACCCTTTATTAAATCATTTTGTCTGCTTTTATGTACAAAGTTTTTGAAATATGACCACATAAATATGCTTAAATTAATAAGAATGCCCTGACCACAAATTCAAAGTTTCAGTATGGTCAAACTAGCCTCTTTTGTTTGTCTCTCTTTTTTTAGTGGGGCTGATGTGCTTCTTATGGTGCAGCCAACACTTCTTTTCTTTCAAAATGGGGAAAAGGTGGCTGAATTAGTTGGTGCTGATGTTTCAAGCTTGAAGACTACTATGGAAAAACTTTACAAGTAATTCTTCACTTGTCATCTTCTCATGTATATTTATGCATTGGCATAACTGCAAGTTTTTACCTTTTTATCTTTGTGAACCAAATACACATGTTGCTCTTTGTTGGACCAGAGTAGTTGGCATAGGGCATTATGGTTTCAGTTTTAGTCCTGTTCAAAAGTTTCCCCTCTTTCGAGCTTTGAGATACATTGCCAATCCAAAATAACTGTTATAGTAGTAGTTAATATATATTATTTTGAATTTTTCCACGTTTTAATGGACTTGGCTTATGTTACATCAATGTCAATGTAATTACAGGCTTACAGCTGATACCACAAAACTTGAAACTCTTTCATAAAACTTGGA
This sequence comes from Xylocarpus granatum, assembly GCA_019650275.1. NCBI lineage: Eukaryota > Viridiplantae > Streptophyta > Magnoliopsida > Sapindales > Meliaceae > Xylocarpus > Xylocarpus granatum. The sequence goes on along the minus strand of BNST01002615.1, from coordinate 34,833 downwards.
AACTGCGGTACTTAAATTAAATTACAGCTGATACCACAAAACTTGAAACTCTTTCATAAAACTTGGAAACCTTGGTACTTAAATTAAAATTTATCTTAAAGCTCTAGTTCAAAAGTGGAAACCTCACTCAAAAAACACAAAATTTGAAACATCCTTCTCATAACTTGAAATCGTAGTTCTGTAGTAGGAACTCTGCTTTCATTATGATTATGTGTTTAAAACATTTACAATTGGGGCTGATGTTGCAATGTCAAGAAATGTCATTATACTTATCTTTTGCAGTGTAACCATTCATTGGTGTTTTTCATAGATTGCATAATTGGATTAGAAGTTAGAATCGTACAAAGTCAACTCTGAATTGTTCATTTGCTATATTTTGAGTTGCCTTCGTGCATTTCAAAAAAATTGAATTTACTAAATTTTGTAGATAGAATTGTAGATCCCAGCTTGATGCTCTACTATCATATTTTTGTTTTGATTGAAAAGAAAAAACTATTTCTTCTTGTATTATAGCATTTTAGCTATGGGTGAATTATGGGTTTCAAGCATTTACTCAAAGTCTTCAACTTGTAAAAGTAAAAGATTCTGAAATCAGTCGGCATCTTTTAAATTCTGATAGACATTCATCAACTTCAATTCCATTATTGGCATAGAAGCAAAATGGAAAAAGATTTTAGGGGAAATGGAAAGGAAAGAGAAAAAAATGCACAAGAGTGTTGTGTATTTAAGTGATTTTGCAGTTAAGCAGTTCAGGATTTTATATGAAAATTTACATCTGCAAGACTCTTCCCTCCTCCCTCCCCTTTTTCAGCCCATCTTTGGAGACTACGTACTTAATTTTTAGGCTTGAGCTTCACTTCAGCATAAATAGATGATGATGATGGAACCAAGCATTAATTTTGTCTAATTTATATGTCTGCTTTTGGCTTTTGTTGTAGTATTTTTGTGACTCTTTTTCTTTTCCAGGAAGGATTGAATGAATATAATTCCAGAGGAGATTTTATGTTCTTGTAAGACTTTCAAGACGAAGATTCAGGAAATGATGGTCAAATTGCTTTTTAAGGTCATCTTTCCTTTCCGGCATTGCATTCCGTTTTATATGTCCTTAATTGTACTGTTTAAGACAATTTGAGAAGTAACAAGTAATAATTTACTACCTGCATCACTAGAGATGTAGTTTAAAGTAAAGAATTCTCTAGGTTTGATCTTTATTCTTGAATCAAAGTTCAGGATTTTTTAATTCTCTATCTGCGCCGATAGATGACAATTTTTTTTCCAATCAAGGCAGAAAGGAAACAAATTTCAAGGGATACAAGCCCTAGTGAAAATGCTACGTTGCACAGCTGTGATATGTTTATTAATTTTTAGAATTGACTCAATTTATGGACTCGTGCTGCTGTTGCTTCTGGCAGCGCAAGTTTTGATCTCAATTAGTTAGAATATGATTGTTTGCTTTGGATCTATTTTCCAATAGAGATAGCTTTCTCGAATGAGTTATGATGCTATTGCAACCCTTCCAAAGTTGTCTTAAGATCCTTTTGCTCCATTAAAATATGTTAAAACTAGGAATTTTTCCTGTAGCACCCTGTTTAATTCCGAAAATAGCCTTCTTTGTCTTCCTTCTTTAGCTGTATTCTTAAATATTTTTATTTCTCACAAGTTGCTGTGGGCTAGACAACGTTCCTTTTTTCCTATTATGTTCAGAGTTAGGAGTATTGCTTTTAATTTTACAAAATAGAGTTAAAAGAATATTCTTTCAATTCTTGAACTTTGATTTTACTGTATTTTCCATCTTCGGTGGGGGACAACCATGTCTAATAATAAAAGGGGCTAAAGGGTGTAAAATAAATCATTTTCTTTAGTGTCAATATATATATAAATCAAATCAAAATCACGAAATCAAATAGCGTACACAAGCAATCTATGCAAATTTGCAGTCAGTTCTGTTATACCCCAAATGTGTATGTATGGAACCAAGTAGAATGAAGAGCTTAATTGATGAAAACTTCTCCTTTTACCTGTAAATATTGTATGATGTCATCATAAGAGGAGGCCATCAATGTGGTAAGTACAAATAACAAAGTAACTAATTCAACTCATAGTTTTACATTAGGACATTTCATTCATCATATTTCTTAAAAATTAATATTAATCATAATTCTTTATATGGAACACTTAATATTTAAATTTTTTAACAACTAATAGAAAATTTGAAATGAGATTGAGAATATATATCTATACGCGCGTGCGCGCACGTGCACTTGTATTGAACTTGCTTCGAATTTAAAAAGAGTTTACTATTGATCTTTTCTTTTTTAGGCTAACAGATGCCAACATGTATCTGGAGGTGGCGAGCCAAATCCCCTCGCGATCCCTGGTTTGAACTAGTTGGTTAGTTATGGTGAATACAAAGATGATGGGAGATGAGATGAATGACAGGCTACAAAGTAGTAGTGACAGAGGGCTGTCTGAATGAATAGTAGAGCTGAACCCACACAGAAAATAAATACATAAATGAATTGAATGAATGGCAAGTTGCAGAAGCAGAAGCAGGGAGTTAAGTCCAAAATGGTCAAAGAAAAGGACAATCATACACTTGCGTAGTATCTCTGATGATCAAAATGTGTTGGTGAAAGGAGGTAAGAAGAAACACAACTTCATGCATTATGCAATCTTCTTTCTTTCATTTGTTCAAATTACGATACAAATTCATGAGCCTTGCGTTCAACTGTACAATAGCAATACCCTTAATTTTGTTCAATAGTGTTGATTTTTGATACATCCACTCCTTAATTTTGATTGATACATGTCCCTCATGGGATATGACGTGTGTACCCTTTTGGATTCCTCCTATCTTATACCTTGAAACATGTAACAAATTAAAACGTAGGATTTTTTAATTTAATCGTGTGTCAATAATACAAATACCTTGTTGTATGCCAGGATGAGATATGAAACTACTTTTAAGCACGTGTTATTGTATATGTCACGCTACATGCCACATCGATTGAGTATTAAGGATGGATCATGCAATTTATAAGAGATTTAATTTTATTATGTTATTTTATTTATTATTATTATTATTAATATTAAATTTTTAATTATTTATTTTTATAAAATAATTTATATTGAATTTAGAATAAATGTGAAAATTTTTCGTAAAATTATAAATAAAAAATGGTCAAATTTTCAGGCAGTGCTTGTTCATTCATTTTAGTTAATTCGAAAATGGTAGGGGAGAAGAGCGAGTAAATAGGTTGGTTTTATTGATAGTTAAAATGATTCCTGGAGGGACTAAGTGGTCAGTCAGCGAAGCCTCGGGTTTAACACTGTCATCTAGTGCAATCGCAGCTGCTTCTGGCTTTCTGCTTCTCTGCTTGCTGGCAAACGAGTGAGACCCAACTTTTGCTTCCTTGATTTTCTCAAAAACTACCAATTTGAAGCAATGAACAAATTATTTGACTTTGTATTTGCCACAAATTGAATTGCATATTCACGTACATTTGAATTCCATTGAATTCAATTGAACTGAATATGTGTTGTGTGTGTGTGTATATATATATATATGTGAATACTGAAATCAAAGGAACCCAAAAGTAGAGAGAGAAGGGAGGGAGTGGGGGTGAAATAAGAAAACAAATTGTACGGAGGACATGGGCGTTGGTACTGCCATTGTTGTCTATTTTATGAAACTTTACGGGGCTTTTGTACTCATTTTTTCTTTTTAAATACCACTTACAAACCAAATGGCCATGCACCATACATCACCTCCTCTTAACGTGCGCCCTGCATAAAACAACCCTCCCCCAAAACACAAATTTCAAGTTTATTATTAAGTTGGTTAAGGATAATAATTAAAAAAATATGTAGCATGTTATTATAGATATACACACTCTTACACTTACACTTGCACTTGCAAGTTCCAATTACACGATCTTGTACAAAACTGGTGAAGTGAGTTTGAACATTCACCCGGGTCGGTCAGTGACGGAAATGCAAACTTGGGTATGAAAAATAAATGACGGGATCAGTAACGAGACTGAGTATTAGCAACTAAAGATACGTTATGTATTTGTAGATAATTTCTTAGGTGTCTTAAGAAAGAGGAGCTCTATGAGGAGCACCCTTTCTCCTGTTGCTGAGGGAGAGAACAAGTCCTGGGAAGAAGCCTTTCTTCTTCTTCTTCTTCTTCTTCTTAACCACCGTCGGTTCTCCTGAACTGCCCATGGTTGCATTGGAACACGGTGGGTTTTTGTATTGCATTGGGTCCCATTGTACGGAGTTTGGAGTAATTTGATCGTCCTCGTCTACAATCTCCGATCCCTCCATTCTCAATCCCTCTAACTGAGAAAATGAAAAATCTGATTCATGAATCCGGTAGAGAATGCGCGACAGGTCTTGCCCTTGGTATACCGTGTAATCAACCTGCGCATATTGTCACACTCTTCGAGATATAAGAGAAACTTCCAATCCAACAAACCATATTCCAACAAAGAAACAAATTTAGCAAACATGTTTGAACATGATTCAGCCCTACGTCTTTACGGTTAGTAAGTATAACAACGAAGCAGTTAATGGAGTAGACCTTGCAAGAGAGAGAACAGAAATGGAACGAGTCCTGAAGAATTCTGTCACAAGTGAGGCACAAGCTGGCAGAGCCTTTAGAGTACCTGGATTGTGGTCTCTGATTCAAGAATATAACCTTGGCATGGTTAATGGTATAGGGCTGCCAAAAACATGAGCAAAGAAACAACATAGCATCAACACGGACATTCCATTGCAATTAATCACAATTACTTCTTTTAACATACCATCAACACAGACAGTCCATTGAAATAAATCACAATTGAAGTACCTGAATGTAAGAACACTCGATGAGTTTCTCAAGATCACCTAATCGAACAACGTCGTGGTAAACATATCGTCTCACCTGTAACGTATAAGATTAATACTTAATTATAGTAAACTTGGGGTTAAATTTTCTGTTTACCAAACTGAAATACAAGTGAAAAGTTAGGCAACCAACGCCCCCAAATTCTTGATGGAAAATTAAATGAACTGCGTTGAGAGTGAATAATGAATTGAATATAGTGATTGATGAAAATGAATACTGAAAAATTGGGTCAAACTTTCACTTTCATTGAAAGCAACAGATGAAAATGAATACTGAAAAAAAAACATGGATTAAAAGGAAATCTTCAATATATAGAAAGAAAACATCAATATGGGGAAAAGGAGAATAAAACAATTATATAAAAATTAAATGGAAAAGAGAACAAAAGCATTAACCGTTCTTGGAAGAAGTAAAACTGTAACTGAAAGAATTAAGGAGGCAGTAGATATTAGATCAACTTTAGTCAACAAGAAGAAGAACCATCTGTAGTAGAAATTCTGACAAAACCTAACACTAGGATGGATTTGGATAGCTGCTTCAAAGAGTTTGAGTAAATTTTGTTGAAGAACAAACAGTGTATTCAAGAAATCGAGAAAATTTTAAATAAAAGGGTTGAGTTTAATTGCTGTAAATGGACAAAATTCATCAGCAAAGATGAGTTGGAACATTTTGAAAAAACAAAAATCATGGGGAATGGTGAGAGAGTAGAAAAATTCAATAAAGTGCCACTTAGAAAAAGGAAAAATCATAGAAACTAAAGAGACACTTATTGAAACCAAAGAAAATACCATAAAACTTCAAAGGTCAAATGGGATAACACAACCCAAAACAGAATTCTAAGAAGAAACTGATTTTTGCAGCCTAGGTCAAAACCCACCAAAATGATTGAAGATGACAATTAAGAGTCATAGAATTCAAAGAATTTACAAAAACAAACACAAAAAGAAACTATGAAATGAACGGTATAAGACTAAAAATTCAAAAAAATTAAAGCAACTCAGTAAAACATTGGCATAAAAACACACTCTTGGTATACAAATGGCGCAGTGTTTACCTGAAGAAGAGAATGAGAGCGATGTGAAGGAAGACAGTGGGGGCAAATACTAAGGCAACAGAGCAAGCAAAAAATATTTTTCTCATTCTTCCGACGATTTTCATGCATCCCACAACCTCCAAAGAATGTTTCCGCCATTAATCCTTGAAGCCATGAAGGTTTCATATTCGTATTCATCAACTCATCATTTTCTCTTCCCATATTTCTTTGCCTTGAACGAATTTATATTCTTTTTCTCAGGTTTTTATTTATCTATGATAAATAAATGTCATCTAAGTTGAGCTGCAGCGGCACATAGAAGAAAACCCAACTGAGAAAATGAACGAAAATAAGAAAAATTTCTTCTCTGTTATGAACATTAGAATGTTGTTAACGGTTTCAGGGATTCTTCAGCTACTCTCTCCCGGACTTTCCAGAATTCTTATCGTTACTAGAGAGATATACTGGCTTGTTGAAGAGAGAGAAAGAGAATTCCTATCGTTGGTAGGGAGATAAACGAAGAGAGAGACTGCATGAAAGTAAATGATGCCTAAGCAAATAAAAAAGAGACAGAAAGAGAGAAAGGAGGAGAATTTGTGTTATTTTGGGGGAAATTATGAACAAAGAAATTACAAAACAAAAGAAATTCCACCCAAAACTTTCTTGTTACCGTTTCTTTTTCGTGCACTGAGCACCCCATTGTACAAAATGACACAAATACCCTTCCCTTGTTTTTTAATGTCTGTAATTTATTTGCCTCCTCATGTTAAGGTTTTTGGTATAATCTCTGCTTCAATTGAACTTGGAACACAAACTTTATTATTATTACATGCCTATAACATTACCCCTCCATCCATTCCAATCATCCAACGTATTAAACCTAGAAAGTCCAAAAATTAGGTACAATTGAACCTTTTGAATGTGTTATAATATCAAATAATAGAATACTATTCATGAATGTGTTTCATTTAAGTTTTAGGTGCACTAGGCTTACCTCGATTTTAAAGCTTGTGATATGAATCAAAGTGTCCTTTGTTTGTATATAATGAATAATGTTTGATACAGAGTGATCATTCTATTTTAAATTGTTTAATTTCATCGAATTAAGTTGTTTATTAAGGAATATTCTTTTTCTGACTGTTCTTTACACTCTTTCTTTGTCCTTACTTTAAATGACACTTATTCGATGGAGGTCATGTTCTTCCAGTAAGGCACCATACCATGTGTTTCAAAGGATGGTAGACTTATTATGGAGACTCTATACAAAGTATAGTTTTCGGTTTCTAATCTGATGTATGGTACAAATAAATGTTTTAAGTAAGAAGTGCTTAAGAGTGTTGATGATTTTTTCTTGCTCAATAGCATACCTGGAATTAAAGCACTACATCTGTACTGGTGAATTTGCATCCTCATGTGAGCTGATACAACTTGGTAATTTTGCAGTGCAAGAGCTCGCAAAAAAAATAACGTAACAAAGGCTTTCTTATGAGATGGTTTAAAATATTGTTTTTTGGACCTTCCCTTTAGCTGTCTATGCCCTTTGAGTTCTGAGATGTTCCCTTTTCTTTTCCTCCCTTATTCATCCTAATTCCGAGGTGGTGGTGACTTGATTAAGGGCTTCTGTATCTCTTCTTGTTGCCAACCTCCAGTAATCGATCAGTATGTCCTGTTCATCTAAAAAATTGTATGAGAAAATGACTGAATATTACATAAAATTGAATGATTCTATATTTTCTCTTGTTTTTCTTTTAACTCTTTGTTGTCTGCATCACTTAGAAGATAAACAAACAAATATGCAGATGAGTACTGTAAATTTGACTTACCTTCTGTGGAAGTATATCACATGCCAGTTTATAATTGATTTTGGGAGAGAAACTTTGTCAAATAGATTCTATTCAGAAGATAAAAATCCGAACTAGAGACTAGATAAAGCAAAACTTGAATAATTAACCATTATGGTCATTTGTATATGAATGCTTCCAAGGATATTAGAAGGCATGCCAAAGTCCATAAAGTGTAATGTGTCTAAGAATGACTGCAGACATCTTTGGTCAGTTTCCAAAAATGTAGAGATTTACACGCATACACATTTACAGACATAAATAATTGAATTCTTATATCGTTCTTTTGGGCTCACAAAGTTATTCCTTCAGGCAATACTCCAAGGATGAAAATAAGATAATTGTAAACTTTGGAAAACGAAAAGTGCTTCTGGGGGTTACTTAGGTGTGGGAAACAAAAGTTTCGTACCAACTCTACAATATGGTGGTCATGCGAGTTTAATTGTTTAAAGCAAGGTGGCTAAGGCTCCAGATGCAAATGGAGGAGTATATTCAGGTATCCTTTAAATTTAGCAATATCTCAAGCATCAGTATATTGTTTGGATACTCATTGGTTTGGTTGGACATGATTTGTTGATCAGCATTGAAATCATCAAAATTATTACAAGGCATGGTTAAATATGTGGATTGTTAAGGGGTTGACAATGCACTGGTAAGTTTCTGGTTCTTTCCATTTTTATTTTATTGGTTGAAAGTTTCTAGATATTTCCTATTTTAAGAAATAGTGATTAAGGTCTTGCAAGCGGGTTCGTGTGGTTGATCCTACTTTCTTGGGATATTTTTTCGATAAAGGAGTTGCAGCTGCTGCTGCAAAAGTTGTCCGAAAGGTAACTAATTTTTCCATCTGACCTGTATGGAACTTCAATCGTATTAATGGACTCATTCTTATCATCATGGCTGAACAATGTGCTTAGGTGTTAAGTCCACTATTTTTTATAACCACATGCATTTTTTTATGAATGAAGATCTCCATGATGCTGATATCTACAAAATTTAAACATTTCTGTGGCTACATAATGCCACATAATCGATTCGTATAATTGTTTTGTGATCTGTATAAATTGGTAGAATTTAATATTGTTTCCTTTGAGTCTGGTTGTAGGCATACCCCCAAGAAAAGGTTGGGGTCTTTGTGAGGCAAGTTAAAGGTGGACGGACCTCTCACTGTGGTTGAATACAGTGAGTTAGATTCTTCATTGGCTTCTGCAATCAATCAGGAGACTGGACGTCTTCATATATGTTGGAGTAATGTATGGACTTCTGCCTTGCACCTTATGTTTTTTGACACTACCATAGTGCTCATTAGACTTAAATTCTGCTTAGGAGTCCTGAGACACAGCTGCTCGTAGATGATAACTTAAAATGAATGATAATGGTCTTGCATTCAGTAAAATTTGCATTTCTGACTGTTTTACCGTTCTTCGGTTTCAGGTTTGCTTTACACATGTTCACTTTGGATTTCCTGAACCTGGCCTTGAAAAAGACAGCATGTTAGTGATGCTCTCTTGGCCTTATTCTGGTTTAAATTGATGTTTATCATAACCGTGTCCTTGTTGCAATATATTTAAGGTCACTTTGCTCTGGACGCAGATACTGAGCCATATTAATAAAGCTCCAAGTATTCTATATTTGTTGCATAATTGATACACATTATGTACACTTCTAGGATCCTTGAGGAAGAGTTGTCAACATTGTTCTTTATGGGGTTCTGTACACCCAGAAACATTTCAGTCTTCAATGTCTTTGAACATCTATTGTTACGATTATTCTTACCCTATAAATCAGATGGGTCAATGCAAACATCAAAAGCAATATAGAAACTAATAGATAATTATTAAATCATCACCCCGTTCACATCATTACATGTTATATTGTATTTCTTTCAATACGTTTCTAATATTTGCTGTTATGTCAATCAAAGTGCATAATGTGTGCAGTTACCATCTTGCTGAGAAAAAGATACCTTCTATCCATGGATATACGCTGGGGTTCAAGCTCGAGCAGTTTATATTTGATGCACTTCCTTATGCTCCTACAACTGCACCTTTTGAGGTAACCTTCCTCCCATGGTTTCTCACTCAGGGCCAGCATTCTCTCTCTTTTTGTCTTCGTGATGAGTGTTAGTAACGGAAAATAACTTGTGCAAATTTTCAGGTATTACGTGAGGAAGAGTTTGCGCCCGTAAAAAATGCCAGTGGGTAAAATTTTGACACCCCAGACAGTGCTAGACTGCTTGTTCTTTGACTCCACACACGTTGGGTGATAGCTGCTGGTGGCTTTTTGACGCATTCAGTTCCACTACATGCAACGGGTAATTTCATGATTTCTTTTTCTGTGCCTTTGCCTATCAAGCTTCATGTATGTCTACAATATATTAGCAAGTTGCAAATGCCAGTATATTGGGTATTAACTTAGATGGCCATTGGCTCAATAGACGGCTTGATCTTTTTTTTTCACTTGATATATGTGAGTCATCAAGATTAATTTTCAAAGTATTTGGTTCAACAAGCAACACTTGATACGGTAGGTGTCCAAATGAGTATTTTTGTCGTACCTTGAATAATGTTGGGCCACAAATCGGCCCAACAAAATAGATGCATTGATTTGATTGCAACTTGAACCTCAACACCCACTTCTTTTAAAAACAAAAAAAAACTTACTGTGAGAAAACTTTATGATTGATTACAGAGATTTGATTTTTCATTTTCAACAACTAAATCAAATGGTGCTAAAAAATGTTCCCCTATATTCTGCCATCGATAAGGGATTACCAAGTTCATAATTTTGCATCGCCAAGGTAGCACATACTTGTGATCAAATGGCTTTAACTAATGCAAACTACTTGGCTAGTATTTAGCACCCAAAGTGCTATAATTTCTCGCAAAATTTAGTACCTAAGTGCAATGATTCCGCATGAATGTAAACTGTCAAGCCATAATGTAAAAGCTGTATTTTTGAAAGGCAAAGACTGTTACTTCCGTTTTCAAGAATATGGCGATGCTCCAAGCAGTGGCTCCATGCCCGCCAGTTGATGCTGTAGAAACCTGTATACTGATTCAGTTGTCGTGGCAGCTATTCGAACGACAACACCTGTTCCCTGCAGACAGAAAGACAATTCGATAGCTTGCAACTCTAACAAATCTTGAAACATGTTGTGATGACTTAACAATATAGCCCTGAATCATTTTATTTTCAAACAATCAATAAATAAAGAAAAGATGCATTAGTGTTTGAAATGGAAATCCAGATTCACTTTTAAGTAATTATAATTAAGGCCGTAAGCTATGGAAATACAAAGAGAGGGATATTCAAGGCAAATATGCTTAAAGCTTTATCAACACAGAGAGAGACTCATGACCAGGTGTTTGAGCTGTTTTAATGGACAAAAAATAATTTTCTATACAATAACAATAGTGTGGCACTATACTCAAAATCAAAACTAGAAAAAACAAATGAGTTTTCAGATATTATTGTGATCAATGAAGAGATTGATCAAATCAGGAAACTTCTGAAATCAGTATTGCAGGATCATGGGTACGGCTACAATATAAAAACCATAGTGGCCTTGTGGCAATTATATCTTATCTGTGACAAACATACCTTAGGACCAAAGACACTACAAGAAGCAATAAAGGGCGGTTTGACCAAATAATGATTGGACAGTGTTTTCCCGTGGGGCCGCAAGGCTGCGGAAGGAACGTATAACTGCTCAGACATCATCCTCTTCACATTTTCTTGAACTTCAATTTGAATTTGTTTCAGCTTTGGCCTAAAACGATGCAACAAGTAAAAGTGTTAAATTTATTGGTCATCCCTATCACAACTTTTTCAAATAATTAAGATAAACAATACACTGGAAAATATAAAATTGTTGTGAATGAGAAAAGTTTTAGTACACGATGAAGTATCTACCCCAAGAGTATGATCATTGCAATGACTTGGTATTCCTGCATTCGTTCTGCAATGTTGCCAATGCTTCCTTGTTCTAGCAATACCTGTGACACAATACTAAAAATCTTTAATGACAAGAAGATCAAACAAGACTATATCAGTGAAGACCTTCAATAGTCTAGGCAAAACTGTTAAAATTTTTGCAATCCATTTAAATATTGATGAAATTTTCACCATACATTTTATTAGATAAATAGTAGAAATTTTCCAATGAAAAAACGAACAGAAAATTTCAATAGAGTATGATATGTGTTTTGCAGTTCAAGTATTTTGAAAAGATTTATGTGAAAAATTAACAAAACCTGTTACATTGCCCCAAAAAGAACAAAATTATTGAAACAGTGTAGCTTGCAAGAGAGCATCAGCATCAATTGTTGGGCATTGAAATTGCAACAATCAAAAGAATATTACCGTATCTAGGAACAAAGGTTGTTGGCCTTCTAAGAATATGTGGTTGGTGCTCTTATATAGTTCAAAATCCCATTTCTCCCCGCTTTCATGGCGCCCACTGGTAATCCAATCAACAACGACCAAACTTGAGTCTGAAACCACTCTAAAGATTTGTTTCTGAGAATATCTAGCAGTGGAAAAACATGTCACCGGATCTGGAATTACAGCTAAAAGGGCATCACTCCCAACTTTAGCCTACTGCAGGGAAATAATTACCCACTGTCACTTAAAACAATTCACCAACAACTGGGAAAGTACAATTTCTTCTGAATTTTGCTCTGTTATTTGATAAAAGTCATTTGATGATTATGCGCCAAACTTTGAAGAATTTGTTTGGTCACAAGTTCTTTCTCTCTCTCTCTCTCTCTCTTAGGGATCAAGTCATTAGAATACAACGTGCAAGTAGAAAACATGATACTCATTATAACAAATACAAAAATATTTGAGCACTAAATAGTGTCATCATAAAATTCAAAAAATAACGGGATAGTCTTTTAGTTTAGAGCATGTTGTTACCGCCAAGATTTGCACAGAAGATTTAGACCCCAGAGACTTGTAAACCTATAGTGGATTAAACTGAAAAATTAATAACATAAAACATAAATTGTAATAAGTACAAAATCACCATAGCTACAGAACCCAAAATTCAATGCAATAGAGTTGAGATTTGACCTTGGTGGAAGCTTGGGTTGTTAAAACTGCTGTACAGCTATCTCCTACGCTAAATTCACATGAAATAGAATCTCCCTACAATACCCAATAACAATTTTTATTTTTTATTTTTTATAAAAGAACAATAATAAAATGAAAAAATAGAATTGACGAAAGCAAAGAGTGAGATATGGACCCTTACAGAAACAATCCCACCACCATAAGTGATTGTGAAAATCCAAACAGCATCAGTTTCTGAGGAACCCACCTGAGAAATCATCACTCAAAAATGTATTTTCGTATGGCTACACAAAATATACTTGCATATAATTTCCCTACATCAAATAGTCAATATGATGAAAGAAAGAGAAAGAGATACAGAGAGGAGAATAACCTTATTGGGAATTATAAATTTAAGAGGATATTTAGAGAAACATCTCGTCACTGTTGATTGCCCTCCCACCTTCTCCACTGTCAGCTTTCCTGTTTGTGCTTCCATCTCGTTCGTTCTCCCCGGTCCCCGCGCCACACCTTGGCTAAGTTATTAACAAAATTGGGCCAGCCCGGCCGAATATCTTACTTATTTAAGATTAAGTCTCATGACTGATAATTATAATTATAAAAATATATATATATATATATATATTATATCATTTTTATTGTAAATTTAGAGTTTTATGAAAGTTTGTGATAATCTCACTTTGACAAAACTTATTTTAAATTGAATGTTGCAGCCACGCTCTTAATTTTAATTTGTCTTTTGATAGATTAAACAGTTTTGTAATTAATATATTAAATATTTTTAAAAAAAATTTCTAAATCTAACACTTTGTCAAAATCAAATCAAAATATTAATATAATATTCAATAATTATTATCAAGATTATTATTTTTATGAATCACCATCTTAATGGTTAGTGTAATTTAGGGACTATTCTTAGGCATGTCGCCCCATTAGATTTTTTATTTGTGGACTTTCATTACAGACTAGAAATCAATCACATTCATATCTAACTATTTTTCAAAATATTTTACATTGATATTTAATAAATTAATCAATTAATGAAAACAATACATGTTTCAAAATTTTTAAATTTTTTTGAGATTGGAGTCAATCAGGAAGTTGAGTTAAAGTATTTTAAAAACTTTAAACAAAATATGACAACTTGTTGAAAGTCAAATTCAGGTGAGATTTGTGACAAAAGAACGGTAACATTAAGAAGAATGGGGTATGTTTGAAATTTATTGGAAATGAAGGAGTATTTATAGAAAAAAAATTTTAAAAATTACATAATAATCCCAAATCTCTTTAAAATTATATTTAAGCAATAAATATTCAAAAACATTTATCAAATTTTCTAAGAATTTAATCCTTTTAAAAACTGACAATATTCACGTATTTATTTAACAATTTCAAGACATTATAGTGTCTATGTTATAGTAAATTGCTATAGTAATCAAAATTTCATAAGCTGAAGCTTCAGCGCAACAACTTCGAATTCAAAGCCACGACACCGATTCTAGGATTTGCACAGTAAACAAATAAGATATATGTATTTTTAACATAACAATTAAACTCTAAATTAGTCATATAAGTACTCATTTGAAAGCTTTTGAAGAATACTACAATTTTTTCTCTAAAGAATTTGCTCAAAAGTGCTTTTATTTTTAGTAAAACCATGAAAACTATAAAGAAATCAAAATTTGCAAAAATATGTTTTATTCCCTATCAATACCAAATTCAATCCAAATTAATAGTGTTTAAAACCAAATTTTAAATAAGCCTCAAATACAACCAGTAAGCTTAAAATTAAGTCTCAAAATGCATCTTAATTTACAATTCAACTTAATATAAACAAAACCCCTAAAAATTTGTTTTAACATAAAAAATTCTTGCCATTTTACCGATTTTCATGCTACAAAATCCCATGACAAGGTTTCCTCGTTGTCACACACCCCATTATCAATCTCCGAAACATCATAATTAAGTCCAATCCTAAAACTAAACAATAATCCAAAATACCCAAATACCTAATTTACATAACGTATAATTGATGCCAAAATTTATCGAAACTACTTAAATACATTATACTTCCATCCCTAGCATGTTTATAACATATCATGCATATAGAAGTATTTATCGAGTATATTTTATGTATTATTTATTTAATTCTTGATTTTATTTTTAAAAAAAATTATAATTTTTTTTTACTTTAGACAATGACATGAATAAAAATGCTGTAAATTTCAAAATTGTTTTAGAAAAATTTATCATTAAACTAAGGGCAGATTAGTAATTATATCAATAAGATAACTGTAAAACAAATTCAAGAATTACATATATGTCCAAATGATTATGATTGGTGGATAAAAAATTGAAATTAAGCCCTTTTTACATTTAAATCTCCACTTGGCCAAATTCTTCACCAATTTCATTTCTTCTCCAAGTTTCTTCAAGCTTCCACCACCTTCCATCACTCTTATCCGTCATTTCTCTCAACTCCCATCATTAATAAACCACTAAAATACTTGGGAAAATTTGTAGAAAAATCCTATAGCCATAACCAAAGCTAGATCAAGTCATAAATAGCTAGAAAATCATTTATTTGCAATTAATTTTATTGGTGAAAAAATTAATTTATAAATTGCTGTGTGAATTTGAATTTGAAATGTTAGAGTAAAAGTAGATTTATAAAAAGTTATGAATGGAGAATTGTGTACATTAATTGTAAATGTATGCATTAAGGAATATAAAGTGGAAATATGTTTATGATTTTGTGATTTATAACGTAGTGTAAGTGCCCAATTGTGGGTGCATTTGTGCATAGATATTGATATGTGATGTGCTAATATATAGGTTTCCTCTCTTACTAAAGTATGAGAGTGGTTATTTTCTTCTTATCACCTATGAGAGGATAAAAGATGGGCATCGAATAGCAAAAGTGTCTGAAACCACACTCCTTATTCGAGTTAATGCTAATGAGTGAACTTAATAATTTTTTTTATATAAAAATTCTCATTAACAAGTCTCGAGATGTCAACCAAAAGGCCACTAGTAAATGTTTTGGGCGATAATTTTCAAGTGAGTTTAGATTTGATTGAAACATCCACAAAAACAAATTTAAGAATATTTTCTATGAATTGTTTGAATATAAATGATTGATTAAATTTTATAAATTTTATATATATATATATATATTTGTAATATGATGCTATTATTCCATTGTTGAAATTTTAGTGTATTACTATCTATTTATTTACTGAGCAATTATTCATGCTTTTATTTTTTAAAATATTTTTAAACTACATAGTTTTGAAGAGGTTGTGATTCTCATATTGGGCAATTAATTGGGGTGAGCATTTTGTACGAGAATCATTAAGTACATAGTATTCTTTGTGATTATATATAAAAATATTGTAGAAGGGATTCAAAACTTTTGTAAATGTTATTGAAATTTTGATAATATTTTAATTGTGAATAATATATTTGTAATTTAGTTTTATGTATATAAGTTACCATAGGCATTACACATTTATATGAATTATCAGTTATTGGTGTGTGTTAGTTGTTAGGTGCTTGGATTTATGATCCGAGTCATGACACATAAATATCATAAATTCTTAAAAGAAATCAAAATTAATAAAATTCAAGGTTAGTAAATATATACCTAAGCTCCAAGCAATGATGAAAATAAACTTTTGGTGGTGAAACCCAAGTATTTGAGTTTTAGGTGCTTGAAAATTCATATACTTTAATTTGAAGATTGTAATTAAAATCAATGATTTTCTTCAATTTTCTTCCTAAGGGCTAAATGCTTGAGCAATGATTTTGTAAAGTTGATTCTTTAAAAACATGGGTGCAAATATTGAAATTTTAGAGAGAAAGGGGGAGGAAAAAGGGAGAGAAAATAGAATGGCAATATTAATAGAAGCCATTGTAGTATTAAATAATTAATTGAGCATGGCAAAAAATACCAAATATTATTTAAAATGCAATATTGAACTTTAGTAATTATTACTTTTAATGTATGTAATGAATTTCAAGAAAAAAAAATACCAAATTCATGATTGTTTATGCATCATTGACTTGCTTGGATATGCTTTTTTTCTTACTATGAAAGTTTGCAAAAAAAAGGAAATTCGAGCGATCATCATTGAAATATAATATCCCAAAAGTTTGCACAGAAGTAAATAAATATAATTATTGCATTAAAGAATAAATATTTTATGTCATTTTACGTAGATATTAGTTTTTAAAATTTTTATTATTTGTTAAAATGTTATTAAAATTTTAAAAAATAAATTGTATTTTATTTATTTTAAATTTTTAAATTTATTATTATGTATAAATATTTATTAAATATTAGTTCATTGTTACTTTTTTCAGGTTTTCTTTTTATTTAAAAAAAATAAAGTTATTATATTAAAAATTAAATAAAAATAAATAAATAATTTAAAAAATAAATAAATTAAAGAATCTCATGATTAAAAAAAATATATATATATAAAGAAATAAGTGTATATTTTTATATCAATTCCTTTGTAAGAAATTCATTTATTTATTTTATAAAAATAAATAAATAACACAGGGCGTGAGTTTCACGTGACCATTAATCAGCCAAACGAAACCTCCTCTTGTGTTTTCTCTGCTGCCCCTCTGGGTTTTACTCGTTCCATTTTCATTTCAAAGCTCCTTTTTCGTTTACATCAAGGTAAGATTTTTTTTTCTCTCTCTATATTAGCACAATATGTATTGCGATATGTGTGTTCATCTTCCTTGAGAATCTGAAATGGGTATTTTTCAGCTTGATTAATTTTTTCTTTGTACATGATACTACCTGCTGCTTTTGGTTGCTTGCCTGGTTAAATCATGGATGATTTTTTATTTTTGTTTTGGATGATTGACTTTGACAATGGAGTCGTCTTCTTATGCAACTTCAGTTTTGTTGTGCCCTGATTAAAATCTAAGGGGGGGATGAATCTTGGGTTGCAAATTGGTTGTTTCTTCTAACTTCTGTTCCGATTTGTTGAAAAGGAAAGTTTAATCGTGGTTTTGGAGTATATAGGTTTGGCTTTGTTATGCATATATTCATTACTTAACTCTAAAAGAAAAGTCTGCAAGTTCTGGAAAGGAAATAAACATTCACCATTTTCGTGGCTTTAGCTCGGTTGATAGTTGATACCCAGAAATAATGGAAAGAAGAAAAATTAAAAGGTCAAGGTTGCTTTGTGATTCTAGTTCATTTCACCTCAATGAGTTCCCGGTTATCATAAAACTTTTCTACATGTCTGGTAAAAGGATATTTGTGGCCGTATTTTGAATCTCAAATTTTTATCATTTGAAGAAAAATAGATACTCAAAGTTTATCTGTTCTTGCCTTTTTTTTGGTTGCAGGATATCGATTTTTGTATGTAATTGCTCGATATCAGTATTCACCGGTTTATTTCCAATTCATAATTGAAAAGGCTTGTACTGAATAATAAACTGGAAATGAGCTTAATAGCAAAGCTAAGACCTCATTTACCAAATGAGCTTTTCAAAAATCCAAATGTTTCTCCCATGTTAGCACTGAATTTTTTGAACCTTAATGAGGTGGTGTCTCGGAGCTTTAGTCAAACTGTGAGGAAGGAAGAAGAAGAAGAGGAGGTAGAAATTGATCAAAGGAGACTCCCAGCAGATTATGATCCAGCTACTTTTGATCCCACAGAGCATCGAAGTCCTCCAACTGACCGAGTTTTCAGGCTAGTAGATGAAATATCTGGACTCACGCTGGCTGAAGTTGCAGAACTGGGTTCCATTTTGATGAAGAAGCAAGGAATGAAGGAACCACCAGTTGTGGGAGTTATGAAGCCTGGTGCTGCTTCTGTGGCTGGAATGGCAATGAAAGTTGGTGCGGGTGCAGCAGCCAAGGAGGAGAAGAAACCTGAGAAAACTGTTTTTGAGTTGAAATTGGATTCTTATGAAGCAGCTGCAAAGATTAAAATAATAAAGGAGGTGAGGAGTTTTACTGATTTGGGTCTCAAGGAAGCAAAGGAATTAGTGGAGAAGACACCGTCGATATTGAAGAAAGGAGTGTCAAAGGAAGAAGGGGAGCAAATAATTGAGAAGTTGAAAGCTCTTGGGGCAAAAGTTGTTATGGAATGAATGGGTAATTGGCTCCCCTTGAAATTTTCTGAATCAAGTTATTGTTTTCTTAGAAACTTGTTCAATCTTCTTCGCATTCAAGGTGATGGTGCCATCTCACTCTGTTGATTTGTTTCAAATTTTAATCATTTATTCTCAGCCATACCCTTTGGAACAAGTTTACTTTGAAGGTGATTTATTGCTTTACATAGGCTTTTTTTCTCGACTTAAAATAAGTGAATAGATATATGTGACAATTAAAATGAAGTTGTGGGGAATTTGAAGTTGTTACTAAGGTTGATACCTGCTATGGCCTATCCATGGGGCCATGGGATCTATTTTGCTGCATGTTTATGAATTTGGCCTTACGATTCTTGACAATTGACTTCTCACTGATTACTTGCAATGCTGCAGGGGAGAAAATGAACACATGCAATCACATTGTTAGGAAATTAAATAGTGAGGTAAAGTTGGAAAGTAAGAAAAGGAAAAATGGAGTTCATTGCAGAGAATAGCTGGAGTTTAAAAGAAGGTAAAAAAAAACGAAGAAAGAAAGACTAGAGGACCATTTAAACTCTTAATATTTTATAGGGTAACAACTTTCACCTCCAGCAGCAGAGCAATTAAGATAACACCTTAAATCTTTAGTTCAGCAATGTGCATTGTCTGTGGTCTTGTTTCTTTTTTGTTTTTCTTTCTCTATTTCTTAATGATTCCTATCTTCTTGTTGCAAAATTTATTTTTGATTGTAAGGCTTCTTTGGTAATGAGGTGTGGTGGCTTTTAAGCCATAATTATTGTGGAATGGAAGCACTTGATGTCAAATATTAAGAGAAAAATAAGTGGATGCCACTAAAAGTTGGTATTAAAAATACTTTTTTAGCTTTACTTTTAAAGCACAGCAGAATCACCACAATTTCAAACGAAGCCTAAGCTATTTGCTATATTTTCTTAGCTGAGTAGTCCTGTGGAAACTTATAGCATGCTCTTTGGACAATGTGCAGTTGTTAATTGTTCGCGTGAGGGAGGATATCACTAAACTTTATATTTTTAGGATTCTTTTTATTCAATAAAGGACATTGCCTAGAATAGATTGCATATGAAGGATCAAGTTTGGTAAAAACATACATACTTGGTTTATTTTGCTACTGATCACTTTCGTATCTCCGGGGCTAATTTGATTAGCTGGGAATAGATGTGTGCTGCATTTATTATCTTATTAAAGATGTTTACATGATCTCAACAAAAGTAACAGAATGAGGCTAGATTATGTTGCTTATTTATTTTTGTATAATTAATTGATACTTTTATGGAATCTTTCCAGAAAAAGGTTACAGATTTCGTCCGTTTCATTCTTATTGGCCATTCAACTGATAATGGTTAGAGGGGGTACTATTGTGGAACTATTTGCTATATACATTTTTATTTTCTTGGCTAAGGCCAGCAGCTAAATTATGAAAGTTTGGCTTTTGCCTCCTCATTTACAAGGCTACATCATAAAGAACTGGATATTTTTCTGGGTTAATCCCCAGCTGCTGTAGTCGTACTAAATTGGAGTTGTGCAATCTGCGTCAATGGGTATTTGTCCCCCTTTGATTTTCTTTTTTTTGTGCATAAATTTAAATGCATTTTAGGTGTTTGAGCTTCACCTACTCATTACATTAGCTTTCATTGGACTCTTAATTGAAAGTGGTGATGAGGGAAAAAGAAAAAATAGTTATACTATTTCAAAAGCAAATCTCAAAATTTATTTTGATTTCCATTGATTACTGAACAACAATTTCAGAAGATATTACCCGTGGGTGGTACCATCAGAATGTTAATTTTTACGTTGCCAAGATTAAGATTTCATTCGGCTTAATGTAGGGGTGCAATCATTGAAGTACGCCAATGTGTATCAGAATCGATTATTTCTGCAGCAAGTATTTGACGTCCAAAACTAAAAATTGCTGTAACTACTTGGAGCCTAGATTCTTCAGCATTGTAAGCGGATCTAAGCAAAACATTCCAATATAATTAGGTTCAATCTCACAATAGATTAATAAAATCTATCAATTACTTTTATTGGTGTGGTAATTGTTTGTATGATGCAGGATTGTATAATGCAGGATTCTTCTCTCTATTTTCCCCAAAAGATTTTATTTAACAGGAAAAAGAAAAATGTCATTGTGAATTGTCAAGCCTGAAATTAACAAGATCAGGGGGAGAGAGTTGAAGTATTGACACAATTTGTGTTACAGATGTGTATGACACACATCCCAGAGGGCTGCTTCTATGCAGTGCATGTGAGCTATCCTATGAAATACCAAAATTTTGGAGCACCGGGCAAAACCCGACAAGGCGAAAAGGAAAAACTCAGAAGTAGTCATCATCAATGCCTGAAGTGCCTGATGTTGGTAAAAAGCAGGGAAACACCATACTTGTTACAGCATTCTATGGCATCTCCATCTCTAATGCTCCCACCAGGCTCTGCAATGACTCCAATGCCACTTTGGCACGCCTCTTCCACGGCATCATTCCATGCTGTTAAACAACATTTTTTATCAAGAAAAATATAATGTTATAACCTAAAACACTTGAGTTTATATTTTCAATTAAATCCAGTTTTGAGTAGCAATTACCAAATGGAAAGAATGCATCACTAGCTAAAGCAGCTCCTTTAACCTCGTCTCCTGCCTTTTTCATGGCTATTCTCAAACTCTCCAGACGATTTGGCTGCCCACTTCCCATACCCAGCATACAGTTATTCTGTCCAAATGACAAGGATCAGCATCTTCAGTGTACCAAAACATGTTGATCTTTTAGCAGAATATTATAGAACATTCATCCAAAAAATACCAACCTTTGCAATTACTATGGCATTGCTCTTAACATGCTTGACGCACAACCAAGCAAATTCTGCATCACGAAGCTCATTTTCTTGTGGCTTCTTCTCAGAAGCTGCATTGAATTGGATATCTTCCGGAGTTAAGTCGTCTGAATCCTGAGCTAACCAGCCACCGCCAACTTGTCTGAGGGAAAGCTTTCCCTTTTCATTCTTTTTTGCCTCAAGGATCCTCAAGGTCTTTGATTTTCCACGAAGAATCTCTAGCCCCTTTTGTGTATACTTTGGTGCAACTACTATCTCATAGAACATCCGTGTTTCACCATCTGTTGGGCTTCTGAACTCACGAATTTCCTTAGCAAGAACCTAGGAGCATGGAAAGGTAGGCAAACAGAAATGTTGAGTGAGGTTCAGCACCACTCTAGTACCAAGCTTCTCAAGTTGGTTAAGCAACTGACTCATCAAACTCTTTCAAGTTACAGCGGAACTGCTCTGTAACTTAGATGCAATTCAATGTAGTTGCTAATCAGACATTAACAAGAAGCCCATGTACCAGCTGGAGCTTTAAATTCAATACTGGAGCCTGAAAGCCACAAATAACAACTTACATCGTCAACTTCTATGTTGAAGGCGACAATACCACCAAATGCACTAACTGGATCTGCTTTTACAGCCAGCCGATATGCTTCAATGATATCATCACGTGAAGCTACCCCACAGGGATTTGTATGCTTTACAACTACACAAGTAGGGTTTTTAAACTCTGATACACAGTTCCAAGCTGCATCAGCGTCTAAATAGTTATTATATGACATCTCCTACACAAAGAAGAAAAGAATAAAGTAAAAGGGATGCTAGTCAACCACAGTATAAAATCAGAATTGACAAAAATTTAACCACTGAGATGGATTCAGATATTTTTTCAATGACTGAAGTTCTGAGAGCACAGTCCAACAGCCACATTGATACCAAATGAGTAAAGACAAGGTTCGTAACAAAATGTTTACATCACCATGGAATCCACTTCCATTTTTAAGCTTCCATCTTATCAATGATTCCCACATGTACGCTTAATAACAATAACTCAGGGTATTCATGTGACGTTGCTTTCATAATATTCCTAAAATACAAACGCCAACTACCTTCAGCTCATACAAATCAGTTTCATTGATATATGAAATAGACCAGCTAAAACAATTGAAAGGCAACCATTAAGACCCCACAGAGCTTCATTTTCATCATTTTTTCTCTATGGATGAATCCTGTAAGAACTACTAACCAGAATAATAAATCAACACTCGCCATACAAGTTCTCATGTCAAAAGAATAGCAGGCAGCTTTGAAATATCTAACCTTCCCATGGTGCTGAATAGCTGTTGCAATACCACCAGCATTAACCTCAGAAAGACTCTTGTCAACATAAAATGCAGCCTTCTGGTGAGGATTTTCACCGTAACGAAGAGCACTTTTGAGTGAGAGGGGGACTGTAAAGCTGGGAGCGAATTTATCTTCCCAAAAGAACCCAAAAAAAAGTTCAATAAATGCACTGCACATACTAAAAAGGACAATTACACAAATTCATTAAGATCTACTTTAAAAGGAAACATTTAATTGTCATTACTGTTTGGATTTATGAACCAAGGGCATTTCCAAACTATTTCCAAATCACTTCCAAAATCATTTTGTAATTATAGAAATTGTCCCATTCCCTATAACAATTTTGAGTCTCATAAATAAGATGGCTTATATGTTGTTTGTCTGCCCAACCAGTAATGGTTATTGAATGGCACACATAAGCACAAAACAATACCTCCGGCAGTCTGTTTCCACAACCACTCTGAAACTGCAGAATCATAAGCAGCAACATGTTGAAATGCCTTCCAAGCAAGTTTTCTACGGAACTGTTGGTCATCCTGGTTTCCTTTAAGAAATTCTAGGAGTGAAGGATAGTCTTCTGAATCAACAACCACCAAGACATCCTTGTGATTCTGTTCCATAGCTACATGTCAGATAGAAGATTTACTTATAAAAGAAAAATAATATCCAGTTTCACATGTTAAATTATAACATACATGCTGCAATGGGCATTGACTTAAACAGCTTTTGGCAAGCAGAAGCTGCTGTTTTATAATCAAGGGACTTAAGGATTATTAACAAATGTGAGGTTGAAAGAAAGATGAATCTCTCATAAATTTGTAAACAATTGGGATATATCTACCCCATTAAGCCTGAAGAATATCAAATTAATTTGGAATGAAAAAGCATTTAAGCTAAGCCAAATGCAATGCTGACAATATGTTGGTTCTAACACACTTAACGTTGCCTTTAATTCAGACCTATGCCTCACCCCCTTTGACGTGAACCCCAAGAATACCAATCTTGAAACCCAATAACTTAAATTGGAATTCAAACCTTAAGAAAGCTTAAATTCATATTAAAATACTTTGACCCAATGATTAAAGAAACCATGAACTAACAGTAAAGATCTTGACCCAATGATTCACTAACTACAAACCAAAAGTATAAAAAATATATATATTTTGAACGTTATAATAGAGATCTCTCGATAAGTTCACAAAGTTCTCTAAAGAACTAAAAAAAAGAGTGATTCTCAAAATTTAATTGAATAAAATTTAATCTCTCTAATGATAATGTTGTTTAAGCCCCTTTATATAAGACTTATAATTAAAATCTTAAACAATTAAGATTAAAAATCTTAATCTAAAATAAGTACGAATAAAAAATCTAATATAAAATAATTAGGAATAAAAGTTCTAAAATAAATAGGGAAAAATAATTAATTAAAATATATATCTATGTGGCATTCCTAAACACATAAGAAATTTAATTAAAACATCACAAAAATATATTTCAAATAGTTATACATTATCTCTTGACCTTGTAATAGGTTCAATTGGCACATAAAAAAAACATTGTGTACTCAATATTGATTCTCATCACCCTTCTTTGATGTTTTAGGTCATTATGGACTTTGTCTAAATATAATATCATACCTCAAGATAAGAATGCAAACATACTTTTGGCATCTCTAAATAGAAAAACAAAATGAACCAATAAATTTTAGCGGATGATTTAGAGAGATGGAACAGAATGTGTATAGTTTGAGTTATAGATTTCCAAGTTGAAAGAGAAACCCAATTCTATCAATAGAAGTTAACAGGTCGACATTGTCATTTAGTGAATAACCTTTGCAGCAGCTCTGATCATGGTAGGGCCACCAATATCAATGTTCTCAATTCCCTCCTCAAAATTAATCCCTCCAGAAGAAGTAACTCTATCATAGAAGGGGTACAAGTTCACCACAACTAAATCAAATGTACCTGTACAAATATGGTTTTAGTAGGAAGCAAACATGTATTTACCAAATGTCTAAATAAAATGCCCAAAAAGAAAGAAAAAAAACGTATTTAATAAAACAAAATATCAACAATTATTATGAAGGCAATACAAAAGAGTTCAATTTTCTCTCACTTATTCCATGTTGATTGAGAGCATCCATGTGATGCTTTTGGTCTCTTCTAGCAAGAATACCTCCATGAATGTTGGGGTGTAAAGTTTTCACACGACCATCAAGCTGAAATAAAAAAACTAGCATTAAGACTGTAACTCCAAGACAAAATCTTGTATTAGGTTGCGATAACAAATTTTTTTGGAACAATAGAGGATACAATACCTCATGAAAAGCTTTAAAGCATGATAATTTACAGTGTCTTGACACTAAATGCCCTTCCTAATGTGACTCCCATTAATGATGTTCTAGGAAGGGTGATATGTGCACAGTCCTACAAAAATTATAACATAATGTGACAGCTCCAAGAATGCAAATGGACACCCTTGTACTAGAGAACCCAACTTGATAGTACTTCAACAATAAGCTGAAAGTTTCCCCAATTTTGACGATTTGTTTATGCAATAAAAACCTCTTTCTGTTCTAGCTATATTCCTTGGAACTATCATATTCCACAGAAGTGTGGCGTGAGTATAACTAATTAGAAAGAAAGGTCTTTGCCATCTCTCTATCAGTTGGATTGGAAAACAGCCCTCCATCTTTCGGCATAATATCATTTTAGATTCAAAGAAAAAAAAAGCCTATTTTGATATAGACCCTTCACCATTAATCAATAATTCATTAGAAAACTGTTAAAACATAACATAAATATGATACTAATGCTAGGTTGAATTTAGCAAATAATTTTACCATTTCTGGAAAACAGGTTAGCTGCTCCACTTTAGTCACGCACACCCCAGCTTTTTCTAGAGCAGTAGCCGTTCCTCCAGTTGAAACAATTGTGTATCTACACATTACCAAAAAGGCTTCATCATTCTAATCTAAAAGGCTAATCGAAAAGGCCTTTTAAATAACGGCAAACTGGAGAACGGAGCCGAGAAACGGGGTTGAAGAATTTACCCTAATTCTTGTAAGCCAGTTCCAAGAGATGCCAAATTCTTTTTATCTGACAAAGATACCAACGCTTTCTTCTTCCCTGTAAGAAAAGTCACAAAACTTGCGAACATTACAACACAAACCATGTCACAAAGAAAAAAAGTTCCAATAAAGGGAAATAAAGGAGGTACCAGGTGAAGAGAACTGGGGCTGATGGGTTGAAACAGAAGGTGTTTGAGATTGAGCCATTGCTCCGATTGGAGAAAAGCCCAAGCGCAGAGAGGAAGTGCGGACGCGAACGCAGAAGATAGAAGCAGACGAACTGAGTGTTCTTTTTTGATGAGCAAAGGCACAGTGGGTGTTGGAATGCGGCAGTTGCACGGTGTTGGCAATTGCGGCAGACAACCTAAACATCTCTGCTGTTGCTGTTTGTACTAGCTCGTTCAGTCTTCTACTAAGGTAAAGTTGTTCTTCTTATGCTACGGTCGACGCTTGTTCTTATCTTATGGTAAAGGAATTTGTAGCAGGGCATTTTTGAATTCGAGTTACAGTGCACCGCGTTACAAATCGGCAAGGGTTTTATCGCGAGATCTGCGGTAATCTCACTTACACAAAGTTTTCGCGAGAACACAAAATTACCTCATTTTTTTTTATTGATTAATTAAAAAATAAAAATATTTTTTAATTAATTTATTTATTTATAAATAATTAATTAATTTTTATTTTAATTTTTAATAATACCAAAATTTTAATTAATTTAAAATTAATATAAAATATATATTATTTTAAAAATAATTATATTAATTTTTAAAAAATTTTACAATATAATAGAATTCTTGTGGTATAAAATTGTTTTAAATAATAAAAATTAAGATATTATTATTAATTAACACGTTTAATTATTTATATGATAAATTTATTTTTATTTTTGAAAAAAATAATAAATTAAAATTTAAAAAAAAATAAAATAAAAAGATATTAATTAAAATTTATTTTAAAAAATAAATAAATTTATTACAATAAAACCTATTTAAGATTAAACTATTTTTATTATTACGAGAAGATTATAACTTGATAAAAATGTAATTGTGGTGATAGAAAGATGAATAATACACGCTACATTATAATTAATTAACAAAGTATTTCAAATTCATCGTAGACATCAATAAGGGAGATTGTTTTAAAATGTTATACATGTATCTATGTTGTGTTGGAAATATGCCAAGTCATCTTAATGTAAATTCTCTAAATATTGTATATTATATAACACAACTCATGCAATCTTCAACCAATTCAAGTGATATCTTTCTTTCTTCCTCTACTAAATTAACCATGTGAATGATTTTTAGAAGCTAAAGGATCTTTTGAAGTGGTTAACTAACCCTCTTTCGAAAAGAAATATTGTCGAATCTAAATGTAAAACTTTCAAAGATAATAAAGTACTTAGCAATGGAGTTTTCCCTTTTATGAGTGATTTATATACCTTCAAGTGCATGTCAATACCATGTGTGTTGTAAAAGAAGAAAAACTTATTATTACAATTACACAATAAGAAGAAATGATATACGTGAAAATGATGATACGAAAATATAAAAAATTTTAGATACCAATAGGTTCTAAATATTCTTGGGATGTTAAAAACCTTTTAATTTCAACAAGAATATCCATGTTGACTAGTTATTACATGTTCATAAATTCAAAGATTTGGTACTAACTCTAAAGAATAAATTATTACATCAAACAACTTCACAAACATACTTTATTTTATTTTTTAATGTAACATTATATATATTTTTGTAATATATTAATAATTATTATCATGCGAAAGAAAGTTTCTTTACATAGAATATAAAAAAAAATTATAATTTATTACTAGAGTAGCAAAATTTCTTGTGTGTATGAGGATATGTGGAAGCTTGGCTCATTTGAGCCATGATATGTGGCCAAATTTAACCCTATTTGGCTTAAGAGGCCGAGAAATTAGAATAAGAATTGTTCCCCTTTTGAAAAATGGCTACGGACTCGTGACCTACTTGAAATTATTTGCTATAATTTTATAATATTTTAATTGATATTGTCACGCCTTGGACCATCGATTCTTGTATCTCACACAAATATGTAAAATTTTTGTTGCCTCATATAGCCCGTCCAAATAATATATGCATATTAACAATATAAAATATTGTTAATATAAGATTGTAATGATCTACAAATCTAGTATTTTCACAAATCCTTCCACATCCTTCCAAATCCTTTCAAAATACAAACCATAAACTCTTTATCAGGGGATGTGGACAAATAACCTCCTTAAAACATATTAAATCTAATTTTTTTTAGACATAAGTATGCATTAAGTGAATAAATGGACAATAATGAACTAAAATTTTAATATCAAAGTAAGAATGTGCGTATATATATAATAACAATGTACAATCAATTGTTCATTCACATTTAAGACAATGTACAATTAATCGTTCATTCATATTTAAAATAAGTTATCAAAAAATAATCACATATCATATTTGTGGATGATCTGTAAAAATTTAAGCTCGCCCAAAAATTGTTCCCTAAGATATTTTTTAGTGTGCCTCTGGTAGATATATCGAGATCTGCTAATGAGTTATTTCATATAATTACATAAAATCAAATTATTGAGTTCACTCATTAATATTAGCCCAGATGGAGAATACGGTGTGAAATACTTATCACATATGTGGTCACTACTTTTATTCCCTTATAGGTGATAAGGAAGAAATAATTATTCCTATACTTTATCTCTAGTAAGAAAAAAAAAGTGTATATATAAATGTATCATATATCAGTATCTATGTACAGACACACCCGCAATCAAACATTTATACCAAATCATAAATTAGAAATGATAAACGTATTTCTACATCATATTCCTTAATACATACATTCACAGATAATGTACACAATTCTCAACTCATAATTTTGTATAAATTTACTGTTACTATGTCATTTTAAATTCATATTCATAACACAATTCAAAAATATAATTTTACATAATAAAATTAAACATTTAATTTTATTTATCAAAAGTATTAAAAATAAATTTAAATTTATAAAATATTAATTACATATCATTAAAAATATTTTAAAACTCATCCATTTACTCACTAATTATGAAAGGGTCAATACTCCTAATGTTATTCTATTGCTGTATAAAATCTTTGTGAAATATTCCGACTTAGAAAATATTTATTCATATCGAACTTATTAACGTACTATATTTATTTTAAGTAACGCAATCCTAATGTAATACGTGCAATGCATATGTTTTCTAGTTAACATTTCTCGAGACATCTAGTTATGGTTTTGTAACACTTGCCTTTTTTTTATTCATATGATATTTAATTATAGAAATAAAATGAATAAAAATTAAAATTATTTTTTTAATAAAAATCACATAACGTGCCTTTAAAAGAAAACAAAATTTTATTTATAGTTATAATTTTAGTTATAGAAAAATTGACCATATAAATAGTAACTGACTAAATAAGTAGTGCTTTTAGAAAAATTTTTGCATGATTTCTGTTATAGAATTGGGGAAGCACTCTTTGTAAAAAAATAAATTTACACTTCTAAATCATTTATTTCACACTGTTACTTGACCAATTTCATAACTATTATATATATACTTCTGAAATAGCTTAAAATTGGAGGAGAAATTAGGTTTAATAATGAAGATAAAAAATTGTTACAACAAATAAAAAACATAATAGGACATTTACCAGATTTAGAATTACCTCCAAAAAATAGTTATATAATAATAGAAACTGATGGTAGCCTAGAAGGATGGGGAGGAATATTAAAATGAAAACCAAATAAAGAAGATCCCTGAAATTTGGAAAAATTAAGTAGATATACTAGTGGAAAATATAGAACTAAAGTAACTAGTATAGATGCAGAAATACTGGCATGTATAAATACTTTAGAAAAATTTAAAATATTTATATTTGATAAGTTAGAATATACTCTTAGAACAAATTGTAATGCTATAGTAAAATTCTATAATAAAATAAATTCTAGCAAATTATGCATGAATAAATGGGTAAAATTTATAGATTATTTAAAAATTACTGGTATAAAATGCAAAATAGAACATATAAAAGCTAATGAAAATTTTCTTGCAGATAAATTATTCAGAATTATAAAAAATGATGTTATAAATCAGTAATAATGTAGCCTCCATAATAGAAATTTAATCCCCATATAGTAAGGATAAAATTACCCATGTAGTATACATAATAGAAATTTAATTCACATGTAGAAATTACAAAATTGCATGATGGCTTTGTACAAAATTCAAATTTGTTGTGGGTACCAACGAAAGTTAGGAGCCTACTAAGTCCATTAACATATTCTTTTCATGCATAAGTAGACAAAGTAAACATAGTAGAAAAAATTATTTTTAACAAAACTATTTGTTTTGCAGAAATGGAGACAGGATCATCATCATCAAAAAACCCAAATTCCTTTTTCTTTGGCCCATACATACTCAAATCCTTTCCCTCTGGTACAAATCTCTCATTCAGAGCAAAAGCTTAGTTGAAACCGGAGCAGAAATGTTTAGTTGATAATTTATGGAATACCAACCCAAAAACCAAACCAGACATACTTCATGCCTTATGTTGTTATCTTGATCTCAAAAATCAAGAAGAATTTTTGATCTCAAACCCTCTTCTCTCTTCTCCTCTTAAAAGCTTCTAATAATCATAGTAGGAATATTTGCTTTCCCAACGGGTTATTCTGCAGCTCTTCTGATTTTTGTACCTTATCTTAAGGAAGAAGAGGTACTTCATAGGCTTGACTATTTAAACTTAGAAACAGAAGGATACCAAAGGAAGAGGACTCTAGATAAATTAAATTTAGTTTGTTTTTCTAAAGAAAATTATAAGCATAAATTTCACTCTGAAGATCTGCAATTGAATACTATTTCTGATATTTCTTATCATATACTATACAACCAAATTGCTATTAGTCAGTCTCAAGATATAATATTTAAAACCTATCTAAATATATTACAAAAACAAAGAATTAAAATAGATAATTTAATAGAAAATATTAAAATAATACAAAATAGTTTAGAGTTAAATAATAAATTACCTAAAAAAGTAGAAGATAAGGTACTAAGAAAATTAGACAAATTAGAATTAAGTATAAATGAGTTAGATAGAAAAATAATAATTTTAAATGAAAAATTAAAAATATTAACAGGATGAGTTTAGAACAAGACCCTTTTTATTTAAACAGTCTAGAAGTTACTGAAAATGAAATAGCAAATCCAGCCATAGGATTTAGTAATGATTCTAATAGTTTAGGATCCATAGCGGAAATACCTTATAAAACTATTATTAGACAAAATAACACAATAATATCCTTATTACTAGGAATTAATAAAAAATTATTAGCACTAGAACATAGTTTAGATAAAATACCTAATAAAAGTCAAGATCCATTATTTATCAAGACAGTAGAAAACATTAGTAGTCAACTAACAAATTTATTAATAGGAACTAAACCAGTAGTAGGAAAATCGTCAGGCAAAATGTTAGTCTGGAATAGGATATTTAGGAAGAGCAAGTAATAAGTCAGGGAATAGGTATAAAATAAATAATGTTATGATAATAAATGGGTTGTCTACTAAAGGAATTAGAATGATAAAACCAGAAATTATAGACCCTACTAGATTAGCAGGACTAGGATGAAATTTAGAAAAGTTTGTAGAAATAAATACAAAGAAAACAGTAATGATACCAGAAAATAGTTCTACAGATGTAGATTTAAATGGAAATCAAAGTATCAGATTTGATAATTTTGTAGAACAAAGAGGTATAAAAAACTCAAAATTAGACAGTGATGAAGAATCAATAGAACAAAATATATCTACAATAGGAAGAAATTAGAAAATGTCAATAAATACGGATTTTAACTTACAAAGAGAAATAATTAATAATTTAACTAGAATAACTTTAGATAAGAGAATAAATATTACAACATTTAGAAATATGATAGTAATTGAAATAGAAAGATTGGAAAGACAATTAGAACATATAGCACAGAATAATATATTTAGAAATAGAATTGAAGTAAGGATAACCCTATTAAAATCAATAGAAAACTGGTTGAAACACAGTCTAGTAGCTGCTAGATTATAAAATGGAAGAAAAACAAAAATTAAAAGAATTATATAGTAAATATCCAGAATATAATTGGAAAGTAAATTTTTTAGAAATACTAGACTTAGATGATTGTAGTTTATTCATAGATATGGTATATGGAGATAATTATCCTAGAAATAAAAAAATGAAGAAATGATAACAGAAAGATATAGATTTATTAGGAATACTTAGGAATGGAACAAATACAGAAGAATATATATTACCCTTAGAAGAAATAGATGCTCCAAGATATGATAATTATATAGAAGATAAGATATTAGCCAGTACATCCTCAGGAGTAGTAGATAGTTCTGGAAATTTACCTCCAATAGAAATTCAACCTAATAGAACTTTTCCTGCAGCAGATAGCCAAAATATTAGGATATGTCCACCAGAGATAAAAAGTAAAGGATATAGTAAAAAATTCCTTTATGAACAAATAACTTTACCAACAGCTTTAGCAAATAGTGGAAGTATGTTAGTATTAAGTAATTATCATCCTCAATTATGGGAAGAAGTAACAGCAAAATGGGAATCTAGTACCATATTACATTTAAGTACATTTAATTTTATAGATAACCAAGAAAAAGTCAATTATGTAGAAAACTTGTTAGGAGAAGTAGCAAAATTATATTTTCAATCATGGAAAAAAGACTATAGTAACGCATACCGAATATTAGTATCCAATGCTGATATTACAGAAAATATAACAAGTCAGATTAGACAAATGATATTAGGCTATGATTTATATAGGGGTAATACAGAAATGCAAAACAGAGCTTTACAAGATTTAGAAAGATTGCATATAGATAATATGACTCAGATTAAGGATTTTAGTAATGAGTATCTTAATTTAGCAAGCAAAACAGGAAGAGCCTTTACAGATGATCAATTAAGTAATAAATATTTTTTAAAATTACCACCACCCTTTAATACAATATTAGCAGAGGAATGACATAAAAATTATGGAAGTGCATTTCATATAGGAATAGCACCTAGAATAATATTTACATTTGAATATTTGAAAAACCAATTTATAGTAAATGAAGTAGCTAGACAAGTCAAAAGTTACAATTACTGTAAAAATGTATATGTACCAGGAATATATAAACAGGATAGAAAAAAGAAGTATTTTAGAAAAGCTACTAATTATAGAAAAGGAATACCTAGAAAAAATCATGTTAGTAAATTCAAAAATAAAAAACCTCTAATTAAAAAATGTAAATGTTTCATATGTGGTCAGATAGGACATTATGCTAGAGAGTGTAGGAATAAAAGAGGAGATTTAGAAAGAATGATTGTATATAAGGAGTTAGAGTTAGAAGATGAGTTTGATATAATAAGTATAAATGGTAGTGAAAATAGTAATGATAGTGATGTATTAAGTATATGTGATAATAATGAAGAAATAGAAAACCAAGAAAATTTTGAAGAACAATTAAAGATTATTGACAATGTGAGTTGGATAGCAGAAAAACCATTACCCTCAAAATGTATAGAATGTGAACATAGATGGGTTAGTACTTATAGAGAAAAATGTTTTTATTGTAATATGATAATAACAAAAAATTGTAGAAAATGTGAAAAATGTGAATTAGTATGTTATCCTATGGACGTAGCAAGATTTAATGAGATAGTAGAATATGGAGAAGAAATTAGAAAGGATAAAAAAGAAAATGAAGATATAGAATTTCTCAAACTAGAAAATAATTATTTAAAAGAAAAAATAAATAAACTAGAAAGAGAATTAGATGACTTAAAATTAGGTAAAGAATTAGAAATAAGTAGGTTAGAACAAAAAATAAATGATTTAGAAAAAGAACATAAAAATAAACTGAAACAAATTGATGAGAATGAAGAAATAGAAATAATAGCAAGTAATACAGTAAGACCCGCTTCGATAATAAATAATTTATTAAATTGTAAAGTAACTATAAAAGTAAATAATAGACAATATAATTTAAATGCTATTATAGATACAGGAGCTAGTAAATGTGCAATAGATGAAAAAGCTTTACCTATAGAATGCTTTGAAAAATTACTTACAGCAGTAAAAATAGCAGGAGTAAATAGTGTAACACAAAGTT
This sequence comes from Xylocarpus granatum, assembly GCA_019650275.1. Classification (NCBI taxonomy): domain Eukaryota; kingdom Viridiplantae; phylum Streptophyta; class Magnoliopsida; order Sapindales; family Meliaceae; genus Xylocarpus; species Xylocarpus granatum. The sequence continues at coordinate 390 of BNST01002615.1, read as the reverse complement.
TTTTAAAGGTTAAAACAGGAAGTTATTTAATCTTTAAAACTCAAAAATATTTATTATCATTTTGTTATGTTTTACCCTTAGAAATTCATGATAGAACTCAGATGATTATAGGGATGAATTTGATTTATAGCATGCAAGGAGGAATTACTATAGAAAATGGAAAAGTAACATTCTTTAAGAAAACAGAAATAATAGAAACTTCGCCTATTAGTAAACCTTTGGAAAAATTTTTTTTGAAGAACAAATAGAATGCGACAAACTAGAAATAGAAGAATAGTTAGAATCAGATGTGATATTATATAATTACAGAAGTTTAGAATAAATTATAGAACTTATTTAGAACCATTAATGAGAAGGTTAGAAGATTTATCAGTATTAGGAGAAAATCCT
>BNST01002614.1:0-52500 GCA_019650275.1 Xylocarpus granatum | reverse complement strand
CCCCCCCTCCCCCCCCCCCCCCCGCCCCCCCCCCCCCCTCCCCCCCCCCCCCCCACCTCCCCCCCCCCCCCCCCCTCCCCCCCCCACCCCCCCCCCCCCTCCCCCCCCCCCCCACCCCCCCCCCCCCCCCCAGACCCCACCCCCCCCCCCCCCCACCTCCCCCCCACCCTCCCCCCCCCCCCCCCCCAGACCTCCTCCCCCCCCCCCCCCCCCCCCCCCCCCACCCCCCCCCCTCCCCCACCCCCCCCCCCACGCAGCCCCCTTCTCCCCCCCCCCCTCCCCACCCCCCCCCCCCCCCCCCCCCCCCCTCCCCCCCCCCCCACCTCTCCCCCCACCCCCCCCCCCCCCCCCTTCCCGCCCTCCCCCCCCCCCCCCCCCTCCCACCCCCCCGCCTCTCCCCTCCCCCCCCCCCCTCCCCCCCCCCCTCCATCCCCCCCCCCCCCCCCCCCCCACCCACCCCCCCCCACCCAGACCCCCCCCCCCCCCTCCCCCCCGCCCAGGACACCCCCTCCCCACGCCACCCCACCCCCCCCAGCCCCCTCCCCCCCACCCCCCCCCCCCCCCCCCCCTCCCTCCCCCCCCCCCCCCCCCCCCACACCTACCACCTCCCCCCCCCCCACCCCCCCCCCCAGACCCTCCCACCCAGCCCCTCCCCTCCCTCCCCCCCCCCCCCCCCCCCCACACCCCCCCCCCCCCCCCCCCCCCAGACCCCCCCCCCCCCTCCCCAGCCCTACCCCTTCCACCCCCCCCCCCCACCCCAGCCCCCCCCCCTATCCCCCCTCCCAGACACCTTCTCCCCGACCCTTCCAGCCCCCCAGTCCCCCCCCACCCCATCCCTCCCCTCCTCCCCCCCCCTTCTCCCCCACCCCCCCCCCCCCCCCCCCAGCAGCGCCCCCCCCACTCCCCAGCCCCCTCCCCCTCCCCCCCCCCCCCCCCTCCCCCCCCCCCCCACCCCTTCCTCCCAGCCCCCCCTCTCCCCCAGCCCCCCCCCCCCCCCTCCCCCCCCCTCCCCCCCCTCCCCCCCCCCCCCCCCCCCCCCCCCCCCCTCCCCCCCCCCCCCCCCCCCCCCCCCCTCCCCCCCCCACCCCCCCCACCCCCCCCTCCCACCCCCCGCCCCCCCCCCCCCCCCCCCCCCCCCCCCCAGCCCCCCCCCCCCCCCAGACCCCCCCCTCTCCCCCTCCCCCCCCACCCCACCCCCCCTCCCCCACCACCACCACCCCGCCACCCCCCCCCCTCACCCCCCTCCCCCAGACCCAGACAGCCCCACCTCCCCCCCCCTACCCCTCCCCTCCCCTCCTCCCCCAGCCCATCCCCCCCCCCCCCCCTCCCCCCCCCCCATCCCCCCCCCCCCCCCCCCCCACCCACCCCCCCCCCCCCACCCCCCCCCACCCCCCCCCCCCCCCCCCCAAACCCCCCCCCCCCACCCCCCCCTCCCCCCCCCCCACCCCCCCTCCCCCACCCCCCCCCCCCGCCCCCCCCCCCCCCTCCCCCCCCCCCCCCCCCTCCCCCACCCCCCCCCCCCCCACCCCCCCTCCCCCACCCCCCCCCTTCCCCCCCCCCCCCCCCCCCCAGACCCTCCTCCCCCCCCCCTCCCCCCCCCCCTCCCCCCCCTCCCCCCCCCTCCCCCCCCCTCCCCCCCCCCCCCCCCACCCCCCCCCTCCCCCCCCCCCCCCCCCCACCCCCACCCCAGCCTCCCCCCCCCCCCCTCCACCCCCCCCCCCCCAGACCCCTACCCCCCACCCCAGCAACACCCCCACCCCCCCCCCCCCCTCTCTCTCTCTCCCTCCCCCCCCCCCCCTCCACCCCCCCCCCCCTCTCCCCCCTTCCGCTCCACCGCACTCCCCCCCCACCCCCTCCCCCCCCCCCTCCCCCCCCCCCTCCCCCCCCCCCCCCCCCCCACCCCCCACCCCCCCACCCTCCCCCCCCCTCCCTCCCCCCCCACCCCCCCACCAGCCCCAACCCCCCCCCCCCAGCTCCCCGCCCCCCCCCCCCCCCCCCCCCCCTCCCCCCCTCCCCCCCCCACCCCCCCCCCCTCCCCCCCCCTCCCCCCCCCCCCCCCCCCCCCCTTTTTTTTTTTTTTTCCCCCCCCCCCCCCTCCCCCCCAGACCTCCAACCCCACCCCCCCCCCCCCACCCCCCCCCCCCCCCCCCCCCCCCCCCCAGACCCTCCACCCCACCCCCACCCCCCCCCCCCCCCCCCCCCCCATCCCAGCCCCACCCACTCCCCCCCCCCCCCCCTCCCCCCCCCCCCAGGCTCCCCACCCCCCCTGTCCTCCCCCCCCCCCCCCTCCCCCCCCCACCCCCCCCCCCCCCCCCCCCCCCCACACCCCCCCCCCCCCACCCCCCCCCCCCCCCCCCCCCCCCCCCCCCCCCCCCCTCCCTTTCCAGCCCTCCCCCCCCCCCCTTCTCCCCATCCCTCCCCCCCTCCAGCCTCTCTCCCCCCCCCTCCCGATCCCCCTCCCCAGGCCCCCCCCTCCCCCCCCCACCCCCCCCACCCCCCCCCCACCCTCCTCCCCCCCTCCCCCTCCCCCCCCCCCCCCCACCAGACTCCCAGACCCCCCCCCCCCCCCCGCTCCCCCCACCCCCCCACCCTCCAGGACCCTCCCCCCCCCCCAGACCTCACCAGGACCCCCCCAGATCCCCCCCCTCCCCTCCCCCTCTCCCCCAGCCCCTCCCCCCCCCTCCCCCCCCAGACCTCCCCCCCCCCCCCCCCCCTCCCCCCCCCCCCAACCCCCCCCCCCCCACCCCCCCCACCCCCCCCCAACTTCCCCAGTCCCCCCCAGACCCCCCCCCCCTCCCCTTTCCCCCTCCCCACCCCCCCCTCCACCAGCCCGCCCCCCCCCCCCCCCCCCCCCCTCACCCCCCCCCCAGCCCCCCTCCCCCCCGACCACCCCTCCCTCCCCCCCCCCTCCCCCACCCCCCCCCCCACCCCCCCCCAGTCCCCCCCTCCCCCCTCCCCCCCCCCCACCCCCCCCCCCCCCACCCGCCTCCCCCTCCCCCCCCCCCCCCCCGCCCTCCCCCCCCTCCCCCCCAGACCCGTCCTTCCTCCCCCCGTGCCCTTTCCCAGACCCACACCCCTCCCCCCCCCCCCCACCCCCACCACCCCCAGACCCCCCCCCCAGCCCATGCTCCCCAGGGCCCCTCTCCCCCCAGCCCCAGAACCCCCCCCCCCCCAGCCAGCCCTCCCCCAGATCCTCCCCCCCTCCCCCGCTCACCTCATACCCCAGACCCCCCTCCCCGGTGCCCCTCCTCCCACCCCCACAGACCCCCCCCAGACAGCGCCCACATTATCACTTGGGTCAACAGGGAACTCAGACAAAGAAAGAGAGAATTCACGACAATTCTTGACCAACAATTAATTATGAGATCAAGTACACAAATTCAAGAAATGCTTCAGGTTCTGGGGGTGGCTCTTCTCTGTGTGAATCCATGCCCAGAGGATCGGCCAGCAATGAAAGATGTAACAGCAATGCTCAAGGAAATCAGACATGAAAATGATGATTTTGAAAAGCCAAATTCTATTGGAAGAGGAGTAACGGCCAACCCAAAAGCAGCAGCTTCTCTAAATCATCTGAACCTCTAATTAGATCACCTTCCCAGTTGCAATACTTTCCAAAAATATTGCATCTCAGGGTCTATGATTTTTTTTTCAAGTAAAAAATATTTTTTGTATAGCCTGATATCGTGTAGTATTGATTAATACCTTTTTATTACTCCTTTCTTTAATTGTAATTCAACTCTTCCTTCACTAGTATCGAGTATATTCCTCAGGGCTCAGTTTCTACAAACTCTTAATTCGCATTTCACAAATAAATCTCTGTTTAACGATAAAATAAGATTAATTTTTATTATATTTAAAGGATTTCTTGGTTCAGACCGAAAAGCAATGTCACTTGCTCATTAACAGACCTGTTGCAATCTTTTTCCCTGCATGAAAACCTCACCAGACTGCCTTCTGCTTCTAATAAGCTATGGATCATAATCATTCTCAACAGTTCCCAAGGTCTCATCCCATTTTTTTTCATCAGATCCGGATAAAGGCCAAAGGTAGATCACTAAATGACGCATATTTCCAAGAAGTTAAAAGTTTCTAATTTTCTATGAGAAAAAGTAAAGTTTATAATTTTTCTATGAGAAAGAGTACTTTGTAATAACACAAAATAACCCTTTTCATATTTTTCTCCAATCATGCAAAAAGGTAGATTATATTGATCTAACCTTCCTAATTATAGCTCTAAACTGCATGTAAAAAGGATAAAATTGTCTAAGTGTTATCTCACCAATCTAAAAAGTTTGCTTCCCATGGACACCACAGGTCACAGAAAGTAAGCAACAATGAGCACTACAGTACCAGAAATCAATCAACATGGTTCTCATTGTAATTTGCAGTTTTCGAATTGGGGACCAAAAGAAACAAACATAATTCTCAAGCCCAGGGGGTTGTCTGTAGAGAGCTGATCCAGATAAAAAGCAGATTAAAAAGCTATGGTGGTCACACAATCTTGGTTGGCATGAGTCAAATAGTACATGAAATAATGGAAAATCAAAATTAGGACCACCATACCCTACAAGATTTCTCAACATCTGTTTCAACAAAGATATAGAAATCACATCCCCCATGTTCTTGAAAGGATTCATTGCTCGTAGCCATGTGATATCAAACCATCTTAGGCCCACAAGTAGCTTATGGCACCTTATCAATCTGTAATGGCTAAGAATGCAAGCAACTATTGTAAGAGAAGCAACGTCTATTAGATATTTCTTATTCAAGGAATTTGAATCTAAACAATTAACAGTCACTTTATGCCCTTTATATACTTGTCTGCTCTTTACAAAATTTATCACTATGTATAGTTACTTAACATTGTTTTGCTTCGAAACAGCAACAGCGACCATTCTTCTTACTCCCGAACCTGACAAGGAAAAGTTGTATTATCAACAACAGGAAACAAGTGATTCTTATATGAACCTCAACCTCGTGTTAAAATCTTAAGTGGAAAATTTGACGTAAAGAAGTTTTATATTTCTTGAATGCCAAATCCATCATAGCCGTTTAGCAAAATTTTAGTTAACTGTTGGACTGCTATTCCCCTCCCTTTGCCAAATTACAAGAGAAATACATTTGTTTTAGGATTGAAGTTACAAGAGTATTATCAAACCAGATCGTACAGAAAAACGAGATAAAATGTACCTTCTAGCCTAAAACACCGCAGAAACTTTACAATTTTAGGCTTTTCATAAAATATCACAAAGGAATTTATGCAGATCATGAAACTTATATTTCAATGATCATCTAGAACCCATGACACAAACGTTCAAGGAAAAGGACACTGACACATGAACTGCAGAAACCATCCTTAACTAAGAGAGAATAATTACTTCTTTTAATTCAAGTTTTGTCTAATCATGCAATAGGTCCCATATACCATTCACAATAAAAACAAGACAGGAAGCATGATATGAATATTGCATATCTTGTAATCAACAACTCCCACAATAATTACAAGAGCTATTGCTACTCCCCAGTAGGCACGTACAGATAGCATTAAAATGAGAACGCTTGAACAGATGTAGATACACGTAAAGAATGCATAAGGATTTTAGAAATGTTTTCGGAAAAAATGTATTCCACAAAAGGCCTATTAAGAAATACCTTATCCTGCACTACAGTTCTAATATGGGTAATTAGTTATATTTGCGTAGGCTGTTCGGGAAAAGGCTTACTGTGAAGTATATCATAGGTTTAGGTAGACATGTCAATTACATGCAAAATCTCTATCTCTTCCTGCATACATCATAGCAGTTGAAAATATGTGGCAGCAAAAATTATAATAATATAGAAAAGTTTAAATAAATTTTCCCAAGAAGAAAATTATATAGATCCTATATTATGTTTCTGCATGCTGACTGCCACCTCTGTATCCACTTGCATGGAGTTCATTGTTTCATTTTCAAATTTCAAGTATTTGACAGATGTGGGAGTATTTGAAGTTTGAGAATTTTTTGAAGATGTTGATTCAAACATTACCTTTTTCAAAATCGTTTGGAAGTCCATATGCACTGCATATATCCAGCAACTTTGCTTCAGATGTACTCAACATTATCTATCCAAGTAGATCTCGACAAGCTGTAAAATCTCATGAGAAAATTGAATATTCCACAAAAGCAGACAGTATTCTCCTGAATTCTCTTCACAGCTTTTCATCGAAATGACATTATTCATGATAGCAAAACTCAAACATTACATGAGCAATACTAGATATTAAATACACAACAGTAGAATGATAATAATGAAATGTTGTTACATCATTCTTTGCTTTCTGCACTTTCTGGAATACAGAATTGTGGAGGGAAAACAAGAGGAGATATGGCTAGAAAGCTTTTGAATACTCACATTCTAATATCTAAATGGATATCAACTATTACAAAGAAGACAACACAGACCTGCAAGAAAAATTTAATCTCGCAGGGCATCATATTGAGAGAGCTGAAACCCCCTTTTACATCTACTGGTTTGTCTGTGGATGCCACTTTATGCTGCATCCAACGCTTTGGCAAGTGGAAAATAAAGAAATTGAGTGTGTAATCACAGATGACCATTGATATTACGACATCTAATTAAGAGGCAAGATGAAATAACAAGGTAGGATACCTGGGTTTCTGATTTGATGGTACTGGTTGTCCACTAAGAACACATTCTATTGCAATTATTATGTCCCTAGGTGATATATTGATGAAGCAGATTAGTCATGAACATATGAAACAGGAGAGAAAATAGGTTCAAGTGAAGATTGAAACCAGATAAACTTACCTTCCGGTAACAGGTAGACCATTACTAGGCCGGGAGTCATCAAATTGTCCATGATACACCAGCTCAAATGGCCTTCGACCATCCTGTATCATAAATTTACCTCAACACTTGAAGGTTTGAACAAACTACCTTTCTACTCTTTGTAATTCAAAGATAAGTTAAATTTAAAAGTTAGATCACACCATCTGGCCCAAAGGGAATAATTCCAAACAGCAAAAGTGGTAAACTGCTGGTTGAACACATAAAGCAACATGGCCAGCTCAGGTTATCATCACCTTTTTATACAGGAAAAATTCTGGAGTGCAAACTGCTCCAAAATCTTGAGCTACTTCTTGATTCTGAAATTGAATAATAAGGTACTTACAAAGAAAAATTTCCAAGAAAATGTAAATATTTGCATGTTTCAATAGTTTAAAACCATGATGTAAGATGAAAAATATTTCAATAACAGTATTCATTCATTCAAGGTAGTAATTAAAATAAAAATTAACTGAAAAATTGGTGTAGAAAAGAAACAGAATCACCTAGATCTAACAAGTCATAAGCTCTACAGTCCCATCCTTTCCTTTCAGCACCACTCAAATCACATCAAAAAGAGAAAGAAAGCGGGGCGGGGGGGATTGTTTTTGTGAAAGGTTGGAAGAAGAAGCTCTGCTGGAGTTGAGTAAACTTGTAATTCCATAATACATGTTTCACAAAAAAACAAATTTCTAGTCCAGAACTTATTCAGAAGATAGGTTGTTCTTGCATCACATAGGATTTTACATTTCCTGCTCCTGGCCCCAGTTGGGCTCTAATTTATTGGAATTACTAACAAGTTTTGACTCAATGAGCCACCACTATCTTATGCATCAAATGCTGCAGAAAACACATAAACACTATGTATGGACCAGTCAGGAGCTTCAAATTTCCAAAGGGCATTAGAGGTAGTAGTCAGGTATTCAGATTCTGCCTGGAACTTTGGGACCATGAATTCTTCATGTTGAAACTAAATCAGGGAAATCAAATTCCTCAAGTTGAAAAAAAAATCAGTGAAATCAAGGTATCATTAGTTGTATCCAAATAATTGTATTTTGACAATGAGTTATATTTCCTATTTTAGTTCAATCTTATGCCTATATATATCTCTTGTAATTCTCATTAGAGATACATATAATAACAATGTCACTTCATGAATTTCTCTCTGCCTAAGTAGCTCATTCTCTCTCTGTTAACACTTGAAACATTAGGTTGCCTGGAGCGAGAGAGAAAAAGAAGTAAAATCTCAATCCATCAACTTGCACATGTATATGATAGAAGATAGAAAGTCCAAAGTACGCCTTCCCAGATCAATACTTTCATATTTGATTTCACTGGCATATTTGAACACCTAATATCAAAATTTTGCAAATCTTTTCCAATTGTTCCTATATGGCACTCTTGAGAATAATCAGAAACTAGAATCCTTTCAGAATACCAGGTCTTTCAGGTGACTTATTATTCACCCATGTTCGTCTTCCAGTGATCTTGACAATATTCCAGAGAAATGGTAATTATTTATTGACAAAAGTCATCTTAGAAGATTTATTCAAAATCAAAGGCAAACATTCTATTTTCATCAATCATCTAGAGAAATGCTCTAAACATACTACATAATCAAATAGTGCCTTTTTCAATATAAACATTTTTATAGAAGAGTCAAACGCTCAATCGTTCAATAATGAGTTGAATTTTATAACATATGTGTTTCCATCACCAATAACTACAAAAGTCATACTGAAAGGGAAGGAATAATGAATATCAGAAAAGACCAAATTCAGTTAATGAATTTATGACAGCATAAGAGTTTAACAAAAAACAAGCTACTTAAGGGAGGATTAAACACATGCTGTCCCAGACAAGAAGTATGGCATTATTTCTGACAGCCATCAAAAATGAAATTTAAAAAAAAATGATGAAAACAAGGAACAGGTTGGGAGCACAAGCATACCTCATCATACAGATAAGGGAAGGGGTAATTAAATAATTTAGCCTCTTCTGCCATAAATTCTGGTCCATCCTGTGAGAACAGTTTCAATTTGGACCCATCATACAACTGCTTTAATGCAGCTCTAATCTCAAATTATGGAGTCACTTGAACCTGTGGGTGAGTAGCCACAGAGTTTGAAGATATGGCAACAACTGCAAGTCCTTTCTGAAGAAAAATACCATGAAATTAGGATGATAAACAGCTACAACTACAGCAAACCAATCAGCCTACCAGGAAGTTTGGGTTTAGCTACCTTCATATAGAAATTTGCAAGCTTCACAAAATCTTTCTTCAAGTGTTTAACAAATGGACAGTGATTGCAAATAAACATAACCTGCATCATCATGCAGTTAGAATGCAACCTATGAATGCTTGTATCTGACAAGTAAAGAAATAGTAAGTGATTATTCTTCACAGGCGTCAAGGGCCAGAATTACTTATGCTGTAATTAGTGTATAACTGCAGATTATGCACTTCTTTTTCTTTTTTCTTTCACAAGAGCTACTATGTCCAACTCACTCACTTAATCCATAGTTCAATTGTTATAACCAGCCCAATCTATGGTTTGGCAGACAAGTTTTTGACTGGACATCTATAACAAAATTCACAATAACAGGTCCCCCAACACACACACACACGTACGCAAAAGGGCAAATTGTATGCCAACAGTCAGCAGACTAAATTAGAATAACAAAGTTTGTACGTCTATACACAAAAACACATACATTGCAAAAATCAAAACATGTCCATCAGCAAAGAAGCAAAACAAGATATGATGACTAGATTTAAAGTTTATAAACCAGAAGGGAAATTAAATATTACCAGTAAAGCAGGATATGACTCAAAATCTTCCAATTTCCACATTTTCCCAGTTAGTGGCTCTGGCAACTAGTTCACTCCGTCAACCAAAACAGAAAACGCCAACGAAAAAAATTCATTAAGATTTCAAACCAATACAAAAACGCAAATAAATTTTACTCGGGGAGATTAACAAAATTCTGTAATTATAAATTTGTTTGAAAATTATAAGTAACAACCACAAAATGAGGGGTTCTGAATCCCAAGCAAACTCCTTTGGACTCAGTTCTTGCAGCTCGGATTATGAAACTTTTCCTTGCAATGCTCCTTAGTTGCAGAGGATTGAAAGCCACCGTCGAAAATGGCCATCTTGTTGACACGAACGAAAGCGGTATCCTCCTCATCGCCGTCGACGAGCGGGGCACTGCGAGTGCACGTGCACCTGATGATAACACCACAGTCGCGCTAGTAGCCATGATTCATTGATGATTTCTTACGTTCCAATCGAAGCAGAGGAAGCTCAAATTCAGCAGTAACCAAACGATAAAGGACAAAAGTGTAATATTCGACGATAGATTAAGGGTGCTTTTGTCTTTCAAAATCGCCTATGTCCAGCCAAGCCACGCCGCCGGACACAACGGCAAATAGGCTTATGATTTGACCAGGCGGGGTCCATCTGTGGCCCGTGCTTGGTATATTGGGCCTCTCAATTGGCTGAAAAGCCCATTTTTTAATCCCAACTTTCATATGGGTGTTAAAATTTGGGTGTATGCTTTTGTTAACAAGACATTATTCAATGAAAAACAGAAGTTTTATTTAACTGATAAAATTACTTAGACCATACAATAAATCTAAATATCAAACTTCACTCGTACCGAATTAGGAAGGGTTTTGGCTTACTTTTTTACGGATACTAAAATAATTCGTAAAAAATTTTCATTAGAATGATCTTGTTTATAATTTTTATTCGTAAAATTTAAACGAGAGTAAATATCTTATTTAAAAGTAGACATTATTTAATTAAATACAGATATTTAATTGTAATATTTAAGAAATATATATTATAGTTATTATCCAAAAGGATGAAAATAAAGAATTACCAAGTGGTTCAAAACTTAGGTTAAAAAGCTTTTGTTTTATCTACCCAAAATAGAGTAGGGATAAGGTTTGAATCATATTGAAGAAATCAATCCAATGTAGAATAATGTAATTCTACATTAATATTATTGACTATCTTAATTTTATTTTATTTTTATCACTAATCAATTGTTTTTGAATATATTAAAATGGAATATTGGACAAGCATGACTATTCCATGCATCACTGCTTCAATTATTTATTTGTTAGTTGTACTAAGTCCACTACTTGTTGTTCATTATTTTTTTCCTACTTGGATGTGGATGGAATTTAATTCCCTTTAGAAGAAATCATTTTCTTACAAATTTATACTTTTAACTTTCAAAATTACAACCCATTTCTTGTAAGGAATCGCATACTAATTTAAAAAAATTAATATCCCATTTAATAAAAATAATATAATGTAAAAATACTCAATTATTACTTATAACAAAAACATATAAATTGTTCTTAAGGCGAAATATAAATAGAAGAGAATTTGCATATAACTTGAACAAATTTATTAAGATTTATATGTATATTACATGGTGGTTTATGAAAATACATCTAAGTTTAGATCATAGATGCCTGAGGGAGGGTGAAAAGTGTTTGATATTGAAATTAAATGTTTAACAAGTAAATTAAGCATATTAGAATTTGCTATGTTCTAAATAAACCAAAAGTAAAAAATTTTCTAAATTATCGTACTAATCTTAATCACAAATAAATTTTGATAATATACTCAATCAAGATAATTAATAATGACAATAAATAAAATTTAAACATAAGGATTTGTTTACAAAAGGAAATTTTATGGATAACTCTACACAGGATAAAAAAAACCTTAAAATTATTCAAGAATCATCTAAAAAATTCATAAGAAAAAAAAACCTTGCAACCAATTATTTTCCTCACAATAACTCTTACAACCTTAGTAATTAAAATCTTAATTGTTTCCTTCCTCTGAGAATCCATGATCAATACATAAAAAGATTGGAACTCTAACCACCAATACCATGCAAAATTTTGAAAGTTCACGATTGAATTTTTAGAGAAAGAAAGCTTTAGTGGTTATAACTTCCAAGAACAAACAATCACAAATTACAATAATAAAGACAAGATTTTGTGATTATAAGGAGTTAAAATAGATTAAGAGGGATAAAGAATACTCAAAGGATTAGTTGTCCAAAACCTTCGACCCACAATTTAGAATTTTATATTTTTCGTAGAGCTACTTGAGTGGAGGTTAAGCGATTTGCCTAGGTAAGTTAGCTACTCAAATAGATGTCAAGCACCAAGCTTTTACAACCGCCGGTGATCGCAAGTTTTCTGACTTCAATTTTTCAAGGCTGCTTGAGCACTTATCAAACGATGGTCAAGCAAATAGATGTCAAGCACCAAGCTTTTGCAACCGGCAGTGACCCCCAGTTTTCTAACTTTAATTTTTTAAGGCTGCTTGAGCACTCATTAAACATTAGTCAAGCACTAAGCCCCTAAAACCCTTCCAATGACTTCACCTCGATGCTATCAACCATTTAACTTCATACAACTCTGAAAAATATTGAAATTCTAAATTTTGTTTATGAATGAACCAACCTAAATATTCTAATAAACTCTCCCTTTTACCATTTCAAAATAAAACCAATTAAAAAAATGCAAACTTTGATAATCACCAAGAATAAAACTTTGTTTACAATATAATTCCTAGACACAAGTTTTCCAAAGATTTTACATCCTAAAACACATACAAAAACACTTTTGCAAAACAAGTGAAAAATGCATAAGAAAAACAAAAGAAATTAAAGAAAGAACATAATAAAACATTTAAAAAAAATACAATTAAAACACACACACAGAGATATATATCATTAAATATCAAATAATGTCAGTATATCAATACATATAAAATATCTTAACTACTCCTCTCCTAACAATTACTTCTCTTCTGAACTACCTTTTATTAGGGAAGGACAAAAAAAGACTAAGTATTTGAATTTAGATCTATCTCCTCAGTCCTTTTAGACGGAGCAACATTTTTTACTTCTATTAAGTAAATTCTTCATAGACAATTTAAAAAGATGTTTAAAGTTAATATGACATAATCTCTCATGCTAAAGTTCAATTAAATTCACTTTTACTCTATTACAACTAAAGGTAGCATTTGGGGCAGTTCTATAACAATCATTTGATGTTCTTCTATCTTCTATCACCTACTCCCCATTAGAGTCATAAATAGTGCATATACCTCTAACAAACTTTATCTCTAAATTTGCATTACAAAATTGACTAATACTCAATAAATTTTCCTTAAGACCTTTAATTTACAACACATTCTCTAAAATAGGCATGCCTTCAATCTCTACACTACCTCTATTACTTATTAGAGCCTGACCTCTATTACTAAGTGTTAAAATACTTACAATGCATTGCTTTAATGTTGTAAATAAAGTCCTATTACCACACATATGTCTAGAGCATCCACTATTCAAATACCAAACGAGGTTATTTCTAGCTTTAAGTGCAATATGAACAACAAAAGTCTTGTTCTCATTGATGCTAAGATCCCAATACTGTGAGGTGATAATTTCAGTTAAAGGCTTAAATCTCTTACTTAATATTTGTCTAATTTGCTAATTCCATGACCTGTTGGACGAGATTGTTTTAATCAATTCTAAAAGTTAAATTTCTATACATTCTGTCAAACTTTCTAAGTGCAAAACAATTAGGTCTAATGTGTTCATACTTCTTATACTTATGACATAAAAGCATAAATTTATAGAAGGTCTCTACTTTATGAGTCTCACCATTGTGCTTACTTTGTTTTTTAATTACTATTTAGTACTAGTCAACTCAGCTTTAAGGATTTTCACTTTGTTTTTTAAATTTAGCTTTTGCTCTCTAAACTATCAACACGGTCTTTTATTTTTTAAGTCCATCTAAAAAACCCTCTTTTTCTCACTCAACACCATTTAGCGAAGTCAAGGACTTCTTTACCTTTTTAAGTTTCACACTGATCTTGTAAAACTTATCGAAAACATCACTAAGATCTTCCTCCTTTTTAAACTCAATATTAAGTAAGTTTAAAGATTCAAAATTAACAGATGAAATTAATGCAATGACGTTATTAAACTCATCTCTAGACAATTTACCACTATTGTCTTTGTTAGACTCATCATCACTTTGAGAGGCATCTATGGCTTTCTTTCCTTTCAAAAAATTATGATCGTAACCTTTACACTAATAATAGTGAAAAGATTGAAATTGTTTCTTTTTCTATTTAATACCTTAAGGAAGGTTTTTTTTCTTAGGTAAATTTTGATGGCTATTAGTTAAATTTCTTTTAATATGAAAGAAATTTCTAAATTTTTTTTAAAACAACATTATTTCCTTATCGTCAACTGACTCTTTATCTGAATCTTCTTCTATTTTTGACTTACTAGTTTTAATGACCATAGATTTAGATTTTTTAGAAGGAGAAAGTCTAAAGTGATCCTACTTATGTCTTTATCTTAATTAAATACAAGTCTTTGCTTTCTTCCGTGATAGTAATCTTAAATCTAAATCTCTCAAGTAAACTTCTAAAAACTTTTTTAACAACTCAACTCTCAGGAATCCTTTCACCTAAATTATTTAGTTTAGCGTTAAATTCATCAAAAGTTTATCCTAATTTTCTCAAATTTAAAAGTCAGAACTTGAAGTTTTGAGTTCATAGTAGTCTTAGGTCCCTACGAATAGTCTTAAGAATATCCCAAATATCTTTAACAATCTCACACATGAAAATTCTTTTGAATTTTTCAGGTGAAACAGTTATAAAAACTGTGTTCATAGCCTTATGATTCAAGTTTGGCTCAACCATTTCATTTTTAGTACGCTAACACAATTCCTTATAGCTACTCATACCATTAACTATAATTATGAAGGAACTCTAAGTTTTCACGCTAGACATTCAAACTCGTTCATCTACACACTTAAGGAAAGTTTTCATCCTAACTTTTCAATAAGGATAATTATTCCAATCAAAATATAATAGACCAAATAGACCTTAAGAATTATTCTTTATTTAGATTGAAATTAAAAGTTAAAAACTGATATTAGGCTCTGGTATTAATTAAAAATACGTTCAAATTTAGACCCCAAATATTAAAGGAAGTTGAAAGGTGTTAGACATTGAAAAAGTTCGAAGAAGCAGATCAAGCATGTTAAAATTTGCTATGTTCTAGATAAACCAAAAGTGAATAAATTTCTAAACTATCACCATAATTCTATCATAAACAAATTCCAACAATATACTCAATTAAGATAATAAATAAAATTTAAACATAAGAATTTGTTAACGAAGAAAAACTTTATAAAAAACTCTTTACAAGATAAAACTCATTCAAACTATTTAAGGGCTACCTAAAAATTCAATAAAAAAAAATTACAATCAATGATTTTATCCACAAGAACTCTTACAATCATAATAATGAAAACTCTTACAATCCTAACAATGAAAACTCTTATTGTTTTTTTCTTCTAAGAATCCATGAACAATACATTCAAATACTAAAATTCCAGCAACTAATATCTTACAGAACTCTAAAAATTTTAATACCAACCTTATTTTGCAAATTTGAGCCACTTTAATTACATGATCAAAGCAAGCACAACTACAACAATATTACACTCGATTAAATACAATAATTTAAAGTAATATTTTAATATGTTGATAAAGATTCATAGAATGATCTAGGCCTACATTCAAAATGTTACTATCACTCTTATAAATGGCAAAAATATTATTAATTAATTGATTAATTCTATGACAAAATATGGGAACTAAATTTTAATTCTTTCATTTTTTTATTTAAATATAATTAAAGCTTAAGGAAAGTATAAATGATTAAATAATCACAACAATTTTATCATAATTCAATTAACTATTTTAATTGATGTCATTTCTTATTTATATATTTTAATTGATATTGTTTGTATTTTACAAAATGTGAAATTTGCATAGGATTATAAATAATTTTAACATTAAATTCTTGTAAATTAGATATCAAAATCATTAAAATAATGTATAAAAATTTATATATATAAAATATTCGCATTGAAAAATAATTTCTGAAGAGTAATATAAATTAATCTAGCAATAAAGTGGGTTCTATTTTTTAATTGAAAATAACTCTCTTTTTAATATGACTATTTAAATTGACCAATAGGCCCTAAAGTCAATATTTAATTAATGTTTTAGTCTAAGTTTAATGAACAAAGAGCTACATGAAAATTAGAAAAAGTCTTAGGTCTTAGGTGAAACAGTTTTACTACATTAGCATGGTCTTAGGTGAAACAGTTTTACTACATTAGCATTACTAAGGTAGTAAAATCATTCATTCAACGAAGGAAAAGAAATTTATTGATTGACGGTGGATAAAAAAAAATAAACTCCATAAATTTATCTCATTATATTAATTGAAAATAAAAGTCACTTTTGTCCTTTTTTTTCATTTACCATTAATAAATAAATTTCGCTTATTTTATTAATTAGATGATCCTACCATATGAATAATACTAACGTAATCAAATTATTTCATCTAAATTTTTTCAAAGATTATAATTAATTTTTATTCCGATACTGTAATTTAATTTATTAGTAAGATTAATTTAACATAAATAAACAAATAAAATATTTATTCTGATACCATTTAAGTAGATAAATAATTATTAATGAAGTAAAACTATTAAATTTTATATAAATAAGATTATATATTCATAGTCATAATAGCTAGACCCGTAATTAAATAATTGAAATATTTTTTAAGTGTTAATTTATTTAAATAAAAAAAATAAAAATAACATTAACTAAATCACAAATGATCGAACGAGAACCCTAAAATTTAACTCAAATCTAATATTAATTATATTAGACATTATATTAGACCACCACAATGTAAGAATTCACCTAAAATTTTTAAAAAGTTAAAAGAAATTCAGGGTCTCTACCAAGCGTATTGATATTTTTACCCTTGTACTAAAAACGACTTCTAGACAATTTTAAGTACGACGCCGCCAAAGATGAGGGGGCGAAGGCATGATTCATCTTCTAGGAAGAGTAAAACGTAAGTATAAGAAATTTGTAGGGGTCAAAGTAAAATAAAACTTATTTTGAATGACTTGAATGATAAGAATATATGATTTAGATCAGATGGGTGAGTCAGTGCCCGTAGGCCTACAGCGGCAAGGTGCCATGACAAATGCCCATTTAAATATTGTTTTGTACCGGCAATTGTTTCCAGAACAACACGTATACACCTTATCTGATAAGTCAGACTGCTAAAACATAAAATATAAACGGAAACACTGGATCGGACTCTGCAGTGTTGTTGCTATTATTATTATTATTATTATTCTTAAATTTTAATTTTACTTAATTATTTTCCTTCAGGATTTTGCAGCAGAACGCAAGATAATTAGATCACTGTCTGATCAGAGGTGGAATATTAACAGATAGATCCTTATTTTTAGTAAAATAATAAACAAACAAATACCTTGCCTAATTACAACAAATAGGTCCCAAAAACTTATGTGAAACTATATAATAAATATTTTCTTTGTCAATTTGAACAGATAAGTCCGAAATATTAGTTATTACATACTTGGTTGTAATTGAGTAAGATATGTATTTATTAGTTGTTTTATAAAAAATAAAGATCCATCTTTTAATATTCGATTATTTTTTAAAAAAATATTTTTAGAGTATTTTAATAATAAATTTGGAAGGTTTTCTTTTATATCATATTGTCGATAAATAATTAATTAAACAAGTTGAAATCATTAGACAAAATGCGAAACATCATACAGACATACATACATACATATATATACACATATATATTTATATATATATATAGATACTATGTAGATGCAATGTCAAAGGAAAATGACATGATTTGAATTAGGATGTAATATCATTTATTTACCAGATTTGATAATGAATAATGCTATTAATAACTTGAATTTTAAGTAATTACTCACACACACACACATATATATATATGGAGGAGAGAGAGAGAGAGAGAGAGAGGACATTCAAATTCAATCTTAAAAATTGATAAAGTAGTGTTATAGTGACAAATTTTTATAGAAATTAATGTCACAATATTCTATCACTATGACATGTTTTAATTTTATTAGGAGTAGAAAAACATTATAAGCAATACATTGGCAATAATACAACTTTACATATTAATTAATTTGTTTGAAATGTTACTCAATCTCTTTATAACACCGCATGACATATTATTAATATTCTTTTTACTAATTAAAATTGAAATTTTAAATAAAAAAAGTAGTTGATGGAATTCTTTAATTAACTAGTGATAGGAGCTCTAGTTAATCACAAGATAAAATAGTATAATTATTTATGCCTTTTACTTATTTATTAAAGATAAGGTCAACAAGAATTAAAAACTTATTTTCTTTCAATGAGATTCAACCCTTATTATAATTTTTCTTTTTAAATGATTATGAAATTTTTGGTTGTCTAAGAAAGTCATGAAGGATATTCTATTTTCATGAAATGCTTCCCAATAAGAGAACTAATTGGTGATTGGTTCCTTCCTGCCTGCCGGCCTCATGAAATTTGAATTTATTAATTCTTACATAATTTTTAATGTAGAAATATTGATCCATATCCATTAATTTGCTTAATCATTGGCTTATCCAATTAACATATCAAATTAAAATAACTAATTAATAAATAATGCAAATCCTTGGATTCTTTGATGAAGTTGAAGAATACAAAGCTAAATAATGCAAAACCATCGACAATTGGTTCCTCAAAGCATGGTTTATGACAGACCAACTGCCAACTGCTTCAGGAGATTAAGAATCAAATTAAGAGTTGACTTGATGTGATTAGGGATAATAATAATAATAAGATAAATTTTTCTACTATATTTGAACATGGATATATTCTAATAAAGTACTACTATATATTTTAAATTTTTATTCTACATAATATGAGATGAACGATAGATTTTTATAATTTAAAATTATTTATCACACTATCTCATCGCCCACTTGATATATTTAATTTTTTATGTAAATTTTTAAAATAATTCATTCGAATAGGGAACGATACAATTTTTTATAATTTTTAAAATTACTTATTACACTATCTCATCGCCCACTTGATATATTTAATTTTTTATGTAAATTTTTAAAATAATTTATTCGAATAGGGATCTTGTAAATCCGCAACTTTAGATGAGTAGAATTTAAATTCTTTTTATGTAAAATATTGTTTAATATATATGGTTTCAATGCAAATCATAAGATTTGTTACTATCTTCATGACTTTAAATGTATTTTAATTTTTTAAAAAATATATTATTTAAAATCTTAAATTTGTATTTATAATTATTTTTTAATCATATTTAATATTTTTATCTTTTTATTAAATAATTTAACATAATTACTTGTTTCGTTCATATTTATTTTATTTTAATTAGCGATATTTTATAATGCAAAAATAATTATTTTAATAATTTTAAATTTTAATTATTAGAGAACTTGACAGAACCTAAATATTATTCAATGTATATTATTCAGTAAACTTTTATCTCTTTTTACTTTAGCTTTCACTTCTTCAAATTGACTCTGTCCGTTGCATTGCCAATCATCCATTACTGCACTACACAATTATTTAAGAGATGGTGCTGAGTACAGACGGCGCCGGCCATTGATATTTTGTTTTATGATTCCAAATGACAAATGACCGAGTCAAGTCCTCGGAAATGAGAGTCAATCCATTGTTTTACTCGGCCCACACGGGGGTATAATCGTAATTATATTGTCTGCGAAAGATGTCCCGGACAAGTTTCAAACATCTGTGTCCCACCCTAACAAAATTTTCCTAATCTTTAAATCATTCCCCAAAAGGAGACGAAAATTATGATCGTTGATTATGATTATCGGCTGTGATGAACTGAGACAGAAAATCTAGAATATATTATGATTTGAAATATTAATCCAAATGTACAAATAACGTATGATTATCACTGAAGAGAAATTAGAAGATAGCTGATAGATTAGCTGCAAGGTCAATATCGAAGGTCACCACAATGTCTCATTAAAATAAATAAATTAATGAACTGTTAAAAAACAAATGGAGCTCAGGCCAGAGAAGTGAGATGTACCAGCCCCAGCTGTTAAAAAAATAAAATAGTGGTGCAGAAATTGAATAGAAACCTCCATTGAAGGAAGCTCAGGAAACTTCTGAAAGCTCCGTTTTTCTCAGCTGTGAAGAACTGAGGGAGAAGAAGAAGAAGAAGATAAAATGAAGAGATGAGAGAAACCATGGAGAAGGGGTCAGAAATCAGGTCTGCCATTGAAGAACTTTCCAAGATGATAAAAATTAAGCCTGAGGATAACAATGATAATCTTGATGGTGGTCGTATTCCGACTAAACCTTTCTTACATGTCTGCAATTTGGTTCTTCAAGTTCTCGGTTAGTCTTCTTTTCAGACTAGAGAAAGTAATCGGTTAGTCTTGAAAAGTAATCTGTTGTCCGTAATTTGTATTTTTCCTTTTGGTCTTGTCTGTTTTGTGTTGTTTTTGCAGATAAGATAGGCCCAACTATGCTCGTCCTCAGACAAGACATTCATCAAAATATTCAGGTAATACGAAAAAATGTGCATACAGCATACTTCTCCTTGATTTTCTAATATATGATAGATAAACCCTCCATGAATTTTCTTTCTAACCAAACAGTCTGATAGCTTGAACTTTGTTAACTTAATTTTTTGTTGTTCATTCATAGAGATTAGAGAAGTTTTGTGAATCAGATCCGGAAATGTATTCAGATGCTGTTGAAATCTTGAAGAAAGAAGTCACTGAAGGTAATGCGAAAAAGAATACAAGCTGTAGCAAAGCCTTTCTCTGGCTCACCAGGTAAACCAATGTAAACATTGCCTGCTTTTTTGGGTTTAGCTGTGGGGGAAAAAACCAGCGAAACTAACTTGCAATTGCATCTCTAAGTTGTATGAATGGTGCTTATCATTAGAGATGCCAAGTTTCTTACAAAAATGAATCTGTATTACGGGCAGATCCATTGATTTTACGGTGGCTTTGTTGCAAATATTATCGAAGGAACCGGAGCAGAAAATGGAGCAAGCAGTGGAACAATCCTACAACATTACTTTGAAGCCATGGCATGGATGGATTTCTTCAGCTGCTTTCAAAGTAATATTTCCTCCCACTCTATTTGTATATATTTACCTATTTATCCATATAAGAGTCAAGATTTCTCCTCTTCGCAATTCATGCATTAGAAGCTAGGTTTGACTTGATAATGTTTACACAGCTGAGCTCGACTTGTGTAACTGGCCTCTTCATTTACCAGTTTATAACGTTTCATGATGAATATTCTTCTGCATCATTTCGACAAGTCTCATTTTTGGTAAAATTGTAGGCTTGCATGCCAGCTTAGGTAACGGTAGTAACGGATTACTAGAGATCACACCATTAAGACGTTCTAGGTTGGTGGATTTCTGCAAGTGCACGATAAGCAAACTATGCAGCCTCGAATTCTTCAAATTTGCTCGAGCTAATACATATATTGGATGCAGGTAGCTCTGAAACTTCTGCCCGATAATGTAACATTCATGAATCTCCTGAAGGCAAAAGATAAAAATTCTGATACCCTGAAAGAGGAGATGCAGACCTTGACTTCACTGCTTGTACCTTTTCTAGAAGAGATCCACTCTACTCTGGTAAGCTTTTGTCTTTGATGTAATACATGATTGATGATTTTACTCGGTTTTCGTAGTTTATTTACATTTATTTTCTTTTTTGTTTTTTAATAATTTTTCAGAGATTGCATGGCTTGGATACGTTGAAGTCCAAATAGAAAGAAAATCTGGAAACCAAAAAAATGTAGGGTTTGGATTTTATCTGGCTTCAGTTGTTTTAATCCATACTTGGTGCTCATGTAAATATGAAGCTGTAACTTTCTCTAATAATCATATCTACATGTACAGGTAAATTAGATTTTTTGAGTCCCAAGTAAAATTCTGTACTTCAATGACATTTATGTGGCTGTAAATTTGACTTATCGGACTTCAACAGAAAGCAAAACTAGTACCTACCATTAAAAGATGCACCTTCATTTGTCTGTGATATATGGGTTATTATTAAGATCCTATGCAAACTTTCTTATGAAATCTTACAGATTCAATTCTTTGTTCAGAGTGTAAGTTAAATGTTATAATGAACAACAAAGTTTCGTCATAGTATCGACACGCAAAGTATTTGGATATGCAATTTCTGTGCTTACTACAACTTAGAAGATTGAGCTCGAGTCTATGAATTAGCTTACAACTGAGGATGTAAAGCTCTCCTGTGAATAAATAAATCATAGAGCATCCTGGTAATGCATAAATTTCCAAAACAACATCTGAAAAAAGGAAACTGAGTTCTTCAGGATCAGTGCACTCTTACATCAGCTATTTTAACTGACAAAATACCTATAATTTGATGTCAAATTTTGGCATCCTTTCTCTTATCTCATCTCATCTGCCTCTGAATTTGTTCAAATTCAAAAAAATTTTAATCAAGTGTTCGTAGTCAGAGTTCTCATTTTTATGATACTCTTAGAGAAGTCAACAACAGATGGTATCTAAGTATTTCAAGCAACCAAATGAATTTTATCAAAGATACCCCAGTGGTCCATGCCTAAATTCAATCTGGCAAAATTTGAAGATTTGCATGGAGGATCATGAAGGGCAATGAGAGCTGCAACTAAACCTGCATTACTAGCTATTCTTGGTTCGGTAAACTTTACTCCTTTCATCAAAAAACTATCTCCCTCTGCGCAAGAGGAATGCTTACTGTCATTCCAAGGAATCAATGCACACGTGATGAACTTGGGTCAGATGCTTGTCTCCAAAAACAACCGCGTAGCTCATTTTCATTGGATTATCTCCTAGGATGTGATTAACCTATTAAAGGAAAAATGAAGATTAGACCTTTTTGAAAGAAAAATGGAAGTTTATACCCTTTTTGGCAAACAAAGCTAAGAAACTTATTGCAGCATAATCAGAAACTATTGATATAACCTAAGAAACGGAAAAGCTTCTGAAAATTTCTAGGAAAATGCTTCATTGCCAGAGCTCCCACCAGATCTCCTAAGAAGATCAAGGTAGTTACTCTATAATTTATTGAGGAAAGATGCTATTGCAGCTAATGGAAGTGATACAGCAAAATCAGGCCATAAAAGGATCAATCCACCTATATAAAGAAAATTGCAGGTTATATAGGCACAGAAACACATACACAAAATAATGAACTGAAATTGATAAAAAATTTTACCTTTTATTCTTTTGTAGATCTGATCAGAGAGATGGGAACACATCAGCAAATCAGTCTTGCTTGATGAAGATCCTAAAGCACCTTCATAAGGATAACTAAGATCACGAAAGATCGAAGTCTTGATAGCAACACCTAAAATCCATACCAGAAAGTTATTTCAGCATCTACTCAAGTACAAATTCAAACTCTTAAAAAAATCTGTACAAGAATTAGCAAAATTTACCGCATTAGCAGTGAGCTTGTTGTTCCAATTGAAAATCCCTTTTTCAGACATTGCTTCCTCAACCTTCGCTGCTTTAAATCTGTCAGTGACATTTGCAAGACAAGAAGTATTCCCAGTAGCAAAGAATAGCCAAGTTCCTCCCCATACTAGTTCATCTTGGAATATGGTTGAGTTATGGAACTTTCTTGCTTCTCCTTCACAAGCATCAACATCAATGTAATTTACTTGCTTATGACTAGGCCCTTTATTACTTGCAACATCGTACAACTTCTCGGCTGCTTTGATTTATTTTCTCGAGTATTCATTCTCTTCTTTGAATCCTATTTATGTTGCTAGTAATACTGCAATAATTTACCCTGAAAGGTCAGTAGCGGTGCTATCACAAATAGAAACAAATCTCAGAAAGCTCATGGCTTCAGGTCTTTACCAACAATTGGTATCATTGCTGACTTTAGTATCATTAATAGTACTTCCAACCTAAAATCAAGTAAAGCTGATGATATCTTCACTAAATTTGAATATGCAAGATAAATAACACAAACTTCAGCACATATCTCATATTACAATTTCAAAATGCGTGCCTGAGAACAGAGAATTATGGAATCAAAAGTGGAATTTGGAAGAAGAGCAAATAGTCACTACCACATTCGATAATATCTTTGACATGATCAAGCTCATCTATATCGGCATACTTTTCATGATAATTGATTACAGTCCAGCTTAAGAGGGTAACGGTGTAAGCTGTGGGAAAGCTAAACTCTATATTGTTGCCGGAATCATAAAAACCACCCACAAAATTGGCATTTAGGTTTCTCACTTTCCCATCTTGTATTCTTGAATCTTCTCGGAATTTCACAGGACTGTTGAGTAACTCCAAGCTGCAAAAAGAATTCTCTGATGACTTGCATTAAGATTATTAAAAGAACAGATAACCAAAAAAAATTTGATCGACGGTCTATCAAGATCCGAGTGGATAGAGAATCTTAACAATTTAGCATCGTAAAATGTAAGACCTTGGTTTAATGCAAAGTGAGATTCTTTGAAGGCTTACGGTGATGTTGCTTGTGAGGCAACAAATGTACCAAGAGAACAAGTGCAAGGATAAGAA
This sequence comes from Xylocarpus granatum, assembly GCA_019650275.1. Lineage (NCBI taxonomy): Eukaryota > Viridiplantae > Streptophyta > Magnoliopsida > Sapindales > Meliaceae > Xylocarpus > Xylocarpus granatum. The sequence goes on along the minus strand of BNST01002614.1, from coordinate 28,083 downwards.
AAGCTACCAAGACAAAGATGTAAATAAAATGTTTTAGGTAACTTTTATTAGAGATAACGAGATCAAAATCGAATGATTTGGAGTACTTTGATGGGATTGAATCATATGTAGGGCAGACTAAGGAGCAAGATTAAAATTAATTTCTATCAATTTTCATCAACTTGCTGAAGGGAGAAGTCGACTACAATTGACCTGCCTTAGAAATTGTATGAAAAACCCTTATAGGATACATGTTTATGCCAGATGCAAAAGTATGCACAGGTAAACCGAAAGAGTATTTTGAGTCTGGCATAGTTGATGAAAATGTTGGTTTCTTTTCGGGAAAGTTTTGCCTTGTAGTTCCAGATAGATGTGTTGGTATATACCTTAAGATCAGATTATACATATTTTTTTATATTTAGTATATTTATTTATTGTATATGGTAATATTTTTTATTAATACATTTTTTATTATTTTATTATTACATAAAAATAAATATAATAATATCTTTAAAATAATGAATTTAATTAGTAAAATATTATTTTTAAATATCTTTAGTCAAGTATTATTTTGAATAGGATAATAATAATGTAGAGAGATTAATATATATAATAATTAATGATAACGTAATATGTATCATGATATGAGATATCAAGTCAATACATGAGTACAAGTTAAAAACTAATATACTAAATTGACCCACCATGAAATAGTTACATAAATTATTCTATGAGTATTGTATGCAATTCTCATAGTGACTATGATGTTTGTGATTTTTGAACTTAAGTTCACCACGGTTTATGGTTCATAGCATTGAAAGTAATATGTTTTGATGTTTTTAAACGTTATCTGTAATTGAATAAATTATAAAAAAAAGATTCAAATATATCACGACTCATGTAGAAGAATACATATGATTAAGATAGGATTTGTCCATTCTATATAGTGGGAGTGATATTTTGCACACTTTAATTGAATGAGATTGTGAAAATATAGGTCATACTCTAATGAGTCAATATGTAATATTGATATTATTTTTAATAAGTCTACTCAAGAAATAAAAAGAAATATAAAAAATTCAACTATACAAAGTTGATATTCTCTATGCTTCATATTTAAATTAGATATTTAGGATAAAATGATTAAATTATACAATAATATTAGTCACAAATGAAATAATGTCAAACCATTAACATTCTCATTACTTAAGTAGTCATGATGTATTACTAGATATTGCTACTATTTGTGACACTAAAATTAAATTTTAGTATTATTATTAACATTACGAGAATCTATTAGGTCCCATATTAAAATCAAGAATAATGGGAACATAAATTCATATAATGAAATTTAATATAAATAAAGAATCCTAAATTCGACTACGACTTTTTATACTATCTGGATCTTGGGTTTAGCTAGACCCCGTGATACAAAGTTGGACTAAATTTATTGTACTATATTAATTGGATTAGACTTAAAAAGAACACCCAAATTTAATAAGTTTGTTTTTAATCAAAACCCTAAAATAACATTTTATATATATATGGCTTTTTTTTTCTTTAAAATGTTTTTATTTTGAGAAAAAAGAAAACATAAAAAAAAACAGCCGACACACATAAAAGAAATATAAAAGGTAAACTCTAATTCCTTTCAATAATGTGGATAGCATAAAGATATAAAGATGCTTGTATTGAATCTATATTCCTAGTTTGACAAGTCAATTAACACATAAGTATAAATTCTAATTTTTCTTTCTGTGTATATACCCTAGTGTTTGATGCGTGGATCTTGGTGAGCAATTAGATTTTTTTTAGTCATTCTATGTATGTTCAGGTTTGCTTATATGATGTTAGTTTATATACAAATTCAAGTGGTTTTCTTGTCTATCTCAAGAAGGATTCCTGCAAATATAATATTCTAGAATGAAACGGACAAAAACTCAAAAGTATGTTACTCCCATACTATCAAAAGTTATCATCTTTTTCTTATGATTAACTTTTTACTTCATTCATACAAATGAGATGCGTCTATGAGAATATACATTCTCAACAATATTACATTGTATATTGTTAACAAATTGCGAAGACTTAAGTGTCACATCTTACATCATTAATAAATACAGATTAAAAATTAAAAAATAATATCAGTAATCCATCTGACAGAAAATGCAATGTATGGTTGTTTTGTCGTTTGTTCATGACTGTTAGTTTTATGAATAGGAGACAGATTATATATATATATATATAAGCCTTAGCCATCCAAGTTGTAAAAAATGTCATAAGACACAAGAAACTTCTTTTTGAATTGCTTGCAATTATCTTTCATAGCTATTTTCTTTATTTATTTAATGACAAAAGGTATACAAAATGTGATGTGGTTGGATAAAATTTACAAGTAAACTTTAGAAGTATATAATAGTGAATTCATTTTCTCACTCACAAAATTCATCATTTTAATTAATGGATTATACGTTTGTTGCTCTCTCAACTTTTTAGACTTTTCCACTCTCTCACACATTATCCGAAATCCTTGTAACTAATGTTTGCTAAATTGATTTTAGTTTGGTAAAATCAAACCAATGAGAATTTGTCTCTAAATTGCTAACCTTTCTCCCTTAATCTTTTATTCTTGAAGGAGACTTATCAGGGTGCTTTGTACAAATAAATGAAAAATGTAAGAAATCACCTAAAAAAAAAGCCTTAAGGATTTGCCACATGATAATAAAGGGCAAATATAATCCAAATTGTTGAATGTTAGAATGCATAGGAGTAAGGTAAAGAAAGTCAATCCTAGAACAGTACATGTATATGATGATTTAGCTTCCTGGATTCAAATATTAAAATATTTATTTAAATGCAAAAGAGGAAAATTATGACATTATGTACACTTAAACAAATAGAATCCAAAGAATGGCCTTATATACAAAATAATTTGCTCTTAAAGAGAGGTATGTTTGATATCAGTCTGATTTCAATTCTCACACCTTTTTTACTAGCCTTTTCTTTTTAAATTTTGGAAGAGAATTCATTCCTTAAGCTTGCAACTACTTGCTTATTGACTTAAACATTGAAGTGAACAAGGAGTGGGCTTATCGAAAAAGCTCCACCAACTTCCCATTGATTAGTTTTCTTGGTTACAAGCATACGAGTGAGTCATTATTTCGCCCACAACTCCCGTTTTCTTAGTCTTTGCCTTGTTTGTGGTAACTTGTATGCAGTAATGACCTCTTGGGTTGGTTTTATGTTGTATTAGAAGAAATTAGCGATTTAGGCATATGTGTTCTAGTTCTAAGCAATTTTTACCAAGTGAAAAACACCTACATATTAATATAGGTGATATTTTTGTTCATCAATAATAGCATCATTCTTAGAGAAATCATACAAAAGCCTCATTTACAATTTTGGTACTCACCAAGGGGAGTAAATATAGGTTTTCGTTGTTTATAGAGATGTTAGGAAGGAACCTACCACAAAAACAAGAAAACCAGGATGGCTAGGATCTTTTAAGCAGTACAAAAGCTAGCAATTTTTAATATTAGTTTGAATATCAAAACATGTTAAGTTATTTATGTGACAACTTGGATGCACGAAAAAGGCAGGATGTGTAAGCTTAGAGTCGTCTTGAAGATACCTATCAAAGTGAAAAAAATTGATTTTATTACTCCAAATTCAAACTTATAAGTCCCTCCCTAAGAAGTCTTAAGGTAACATTATTATTATTTTCTTTTTACCAAGGTCATTAGATTAAAGATGTTTATTGAAGTCAAAACCCTACAACCTTTAACTAATGTGATGAGGTGGAACTAACTTTACCAAGGTTATTAGATGAAAGATATTTACTGAAGTCAAGTGTACAAGTACTCATTGCCAGCTACGTATAATTAAAAAGAGCGAAATTAATTATTTACGTAAATAATTTTTAAAATAAAATAATTTCAAAAACACATGGTCGCTAGACTTTTTCGCTATCTCCCTTGAATCTGTGAGTTGGATCTTCTCAAAACTCTTTCAAGTTCATGTACCAAAAACTATTCTCTATGCAATGATTTACTAACTGAAGAACTATCTAGAAACGTGGATCTTGTTAGTGCTGAAAAAACCTGACAATTACTAAAACTGCTGGGTGAGTTCCTCCACTTGCAGAATTCTTCCGAAATTCATTCATTTATATGATATGTGGACCTGAAATCTTCATCTGGGCATGCTTCATTTGCCTTTCTTAGGCTGTAGCAGCTATACGTTACTATGTTTTATTAGTTATTTAGATTAACCAGACACTTTCGCCCTGTTTTATATTTGGTTTTCTGGTATTGAGTCAACGAAATTCATGATTCCATTTCGGAATTGCTTTGAATTCTCATCTTGGTATGGTTAATTTCGCTCGGTCTGTTAATGCATAAGCTGGACTGACTCTATCATGAACACTTACTCATTTGGGTCAAGTTCAAATAGTCCCAAATCTTTCAATGCATATCCAAGAGGCGATTTTGATATAGAATCAGGAACCATCAAAAGAACCCGAAAACCAAGAAACTCACCACTACACCCTGTCAAGATGATCAAATCTTTTGCTAGTAGTTTTCGCTACTACAAAAAGTTGCACCCTGTTCTTGTGTTCCTCATTGCCACGTCATTAGCTGTCACCGTGCTCATAATTCTGTCGGTATATGAGAGCCATTATTGGACAGTGAGAAGCAATGGAAAATTTGATCTGCGAAGTGATGGTTATTCTTTTGCAAAGCTAAAGAACCTTGTAATGGTTGCTGGACATTCAGTATATACAAGCAGTAGCTGTGGGAAGGTTGATAATGAGGATTCTTGGTTTTTAGAGTCTTATCAGAAGCATCCTGGTCAGGCTGCTAGTTTTGTGACTCATATTCAGGAGGGAGTTGAACTTGTAGCCAAAGATGATAAGGCTTTGCTTTTGTTTAGTGGGGGTGAGACTAGGAAAGATGCTGGTCCTCGTAGCGAGGCACAGAGTTATTGGTCAGTTGCTGAATCAAAAGGATGGTTTGGTGAGTTCTATTTGTTTTCTTTGAAACTTTAGTTGTATTGGCACCTTGTTCTTGAATAAATAGTAGTTCATATGTTTAAGTTGATTTGCTCTTCACTATTCTAACAATAAGATTTAGAAAGTTGTTAAATTCAGAAAAAACTTCTCATATTTATTGATTGTTTGGATTGCTACTGTATACAGTCATAGATTATAGTTTCTTTGAATATTGAGTTACATATATGTTATGATATACCAGGTTTTAAGTCAATAAGATTACAGTACCTCAGCAAAGTGGCTTGTTTGATCTACCAAAAGTTCATGCTGCTACAACCGGAAGGCACAGATTAGAGTTCATCCTGTTAGAATTTCCTCTGGCTGCTATGTAGGTTTCATTTTCATTGATAGAAATTCACTCAAAGACATCCATAACTAGATCAATTGAAGAAAACAAAATAAACTTCATCTTCCCCAGTAGGTGATAATGTTTTACTTTTGGATAGTGGTTTAGGGGTATTATCAATGCTCTTGGAGGAAAAAAAAGACAATTAAAAAGAGTCAGCAGAGAGCAGAAAGTGTCATGGAATGCCATTTTTTTTATTACACTTGTCAACCAAAATAGTAAAAATAGAAGCCAAATGATTTTTGTTGCCTCTTTTATATGGTGCTGAAAGTGTTGGAGCTGTTGATATTCAACTCATTTTGCCCGTTTAATAGGACAACTTGTTCTGTTTAACATAGGCTAATAATTGAAATGTTAAAACCTATTATAAGGTGGTTTCATGTTTACATTATTTTGGATGCTGTCACAGATTAGTTATTGATCTAGTTGAGTGCTATCAAAAAAATTGCTTGTTTAATGATACTTTTTCTTTTATGCAAACATAGAAATAGATGAATTTTGCCACAAATTTTGTCCCCATTTTAGCTGCTACATAGGAGTCCACTGCATGAAGGCATTCAGCCATTTGATTTTGTTCTTCAGATATTTTGTGTTTTCTCTGGCAGGCAAGGATGAAAGTGTGAGATGGAGGGCAATGACTGAAGAGCATGCAAGAGATAGCTTTGAGAATCTTCTATTTAGCGTCTGTCGGTTCCGGGAACTTACAGGCATATATCCTCATAATATTACTGTAAGCCTATCGTATTGGATGAATTCTGTTTTTATTATTTGTAGCTTATATATATGCATAATAAGTGGAATAACTTAAAAGTGTGTTTTATTGTCATTTTAGGTAAGTGATTCAGCTCATTGGAAAATAAAAAATGGAGACTGTAAATTAAGTTTCAATATGGCCATGTTGAATCTTGCTCATCAATTTCACCAAATCTTCCCATGAGGTTAATTGTATGCATTTTCATGCAGAAGAAAGAGTGGAGTTGTCCTTGATGGTCAAATTAAAAGATCTATAATGTTTATGTGTCCTTTGGCATCAATTAGTCTTGATATAGATGTCAGATAAAGTGACTTAACTGCCCACTGATTACAATGTTTTCCCCCAATTTTTGGGCTTGGCAAATAATATGAGCCAAGTTAAGCAACACAGAGCCTACAACTTCAACCTTTACCAATTCTTTGAAGGAGAGGGAACGCCTTTAGGCCTTTTGGCCATTGACACCCTTTCTTAATCTATATCTTTATATCATCTTGACTGATCCACAAGTGTATGCAATCTCTCTCCCTTGCCTGTGTCTCTTACCCACATCTGTAAAAACAATACATTTCGGTATCTTTGCGTGCATTAATTATTCATTTATGCAAGTTGCCAAATCCATTAGTTTCTCTGCTTTCTGTTACTTGTTTACTTTGTTATTATGTTAGTTTCTTGACTTTTCCTTTCTGGGGTTTAAATGTTTCTTATGTTGTTGTATATACACCAGGTTGTAAGTTATGATTTCAAGGAGGAGAGATTTTTGCATTTACATCGCTCTGCTATTGGTTTTCCAGAGTCAAGATTCTTTTATTCTGGCACCCCAGCTTCAACAACTTCCAAAGAAGCAGCTTTGAAAGGTGAGGAATTGGTTCGGTCCCAATTTCAAGAAGATCCATATGGGTGTTTGGGTTCCCTTCGACGTAAAAAGCTAGGGCGTGATCCCTTTCATCGGACAATACCCTATCCTAAAGGATGTCCTGAAATTGAAGGTCTGTTCAGGTACTGTGGGACCGCTCCTTATCCAGGGCCTTTTCCTTGGGCTCAATTAAGTTAAACTGTGGTATGATGTCTCTCTATACGTAAGATAACGTCTTATCAAACTACAAAACAAATGCTTAACCTGATAGTATAATGTTTTTCAATATTTATCATATTTTTCTCAAGTCAAATTATAGGTAGAGAAATGGATGAGAATACTGTTGGCTGCTTGCTTAAAGAACAGTGTTCATTATTGGATAGTTGGATGAAAGGTACTGGAGATTTTCCTTTGTTGCTTGGGAAATCTGCTGTCATAAGTGGCGTGGAGGTGGGAGAAGAAGTGGTTGGAAAGGAAGGGATGGTAAAGAAAAAGGAGGAAAAATAAAATAAAATAAAACTCGGCTGTTTGGAAAAAGGAGGAATGACGAGAGGAGAGAAATTGGGATGGGAAGAATTTTTCCCAGACAATCTCTCTCCGACAGTTGGGAGGGAGAGAGAGAGAGAGAGAGAGAGAGAAACGTTTGGCCTTTACATTCATATCTATGCTGTTGTCATTTATAAATGGTTTAGTCATTTATATATGTGTTCCTGAAGATAGGACAGCTAGAAGCTGCCTTTTCCACGGAGCTATCTATTTTAGCACCCTTCAGAAGACCTCCAAGTAATTCTCCACGATCGTAAAAGAACTCCACTCTTAACGATCTTCATCTCTTTGTTCACCTGCTTCATATCAAGTCATGGTATATTGTTATAAGTTGTCGTTACAGTCATCAAATTCGGGATATAAAGTAGTATAGCAGCGAAAACATACCTCAAAAATAGCCATGCCATAGAATTCTACCAGTTCTCCGGTTGGGGCATGGCCTTTAAAAGGACCCTCCATGTAACCCCAGTACCTGAATACAATAACTGGCGATCTAGAATAAACCTGAAGAATTTCCAAAGCAAATCCTCTTGGGAAGTTGTCGTGAAAAGAGTATGAGATGATAAAGCTGTTTCAGCTTCCGGGTCGTAAAGCCTAAGCTCTTTTGGCAAAGAAGTTTGCGAGTGTGGGTCGTATCCTCCAGCAAGTTTGGGTATGTCTTGCATATTGAGAGCTTTCATCCCTGTAAATCATTATCAATGTGTTAAAAATATTGTTGTTTCGTGAAGAGCTAAGCTGACAGTGAGTTTGGTTTTACCATTGAGGCTGAAAGTATACTTCTCTGTGTCAATAGTTTTAAAGTCTTCTAAGCTTGTCTTGTGAAAAATCTCAGTTTCCCATGACTTCACAAGATTCTACACCTGTTCTTCAAGTGACCCAGCTGCCCATATCTTCCCATAGATATCACGGGTTAGACAAAAAAACAATTATGCAGTTCTATAACATGTGTTCTCTAGAGTATAAACCACAGTATTTTAAGACTTTGGATACCAAAAAGGAGTGTTACAAGAAGAAATAAAGCTAGGTTCTGTCTTGTTCGAAGAGCTTGTTCACAGCTTCATAGCTGGGACGAGTTCCGAATCTCCATTTGGTATTCTTCTCTTCTTCTCCTCGTAAGAGGAAACTCGAAGCTTCGATTTTCCAAATAATCAGTATTAACCAGAAGAATGGAGTGCTGAAATGTTGTGTTACAGAAGAGGCTCTTAAATAAGCAAAGTCATCAATTCAATGTTCATAAAGAAATTGAAAAAGTAAAAAGGAGTGACATTAATAATATAATTCTTAAGTATTGAGAAATGACTGCTTATTTCTATATATTATGTCGACTGCTAAGCAGTAGTATCAATTAATAATGTAATTCTTATTTATAGAGATATGAGTATGAATCAATCTACCTCAAGGAAAGAATCTTTGTGGTGGTAGAAACATTGAAAAGTCAAATTTGTTTCTTTTACGAAATTTCCAGGAACAAATGGTAATTATAACATGCATGAACATCAGTTCATCCATAGGGCACATTTTTATACACGTTAGTCAATTCATCTAAAACTTAGAGCAGATGCCTTTCAGGTGCTTTGAAAGGGGAGTAGTTAGTTGTTGATGTATGCAACAAGAAGCAAGCACCCAAATCAAAATGCAGAATCTAGATCACATTGATTTAGCAAAATTCATTAACCACTGTGACTGAGATGCTTCTTAGAGTACTTGATCTCTAAACTTATTATAATTTTTTTCTTTTCGGTTTTTGTTTTTTCACTAAATCAAATCATCAAATATTTGTTGACATGATGGAAGAAATTCAATTCTCACTAGTTGCTTGTGTGAGTAATTTTTTTACAAAAAATGAATAGTGATGAAACTACAAGATTATGTAGAGAATTAGAAGTAAATGAAGACTCTTCTATGGATGTAACTTCAATTAGAGGTTTGAGTTAAAATACTATTCACACCGAATTGGAAAGAGATTTTGAGTTATTTTACAAAAGTAAAATAAAATATGCTCCTTCTGAAGCATAAATTTTATTCATAATTAAGTGCAAACCCATGATTAATTTCACTAAGGTTAATGTTGCAAGGTTGAAATGTATGGCCTTTACTTTTCTTTTCTTTTCTATCTTGATTAATCATAGCTAGATGTAGATTTTATTACTGACATCTTATATTCTTGGAAATTGTTTTGTTTACTCTGTTTTTCATATTGCAAAGAGAAACATGTTTGGATGTGATGAACGAAAACAAAAATGAAAGAAAATGTTCAATTACAACTTAATTATTCATGTTCATATATAATAATCATAAGACTCATGAAACGTATTTTAGCATGAATTATTATCACTTTTGCCAGATGACTGAGTGGTGTCAATAATACAAATGGGAAATATGCTCATGAATCCATGATCAAGCATGGATTCGCTCTGAATCCCATGCAACTTATTGTATATAGATAAAATGGATAAAATCAGCCAAGCTAGCTGATAATTTTATCCTGTGCTCTTCAAGAAAGGACAGCTCAAATTTATCCCTTCTTTCTTGGAATCAACATTCGAGCTCCCATCTTTCATAAGACCTCCAAGCAGTTCTCCACGATCGAGAAAGAATTCTACCTTCACGATTTTCATTTCTTCATCCAACTGTTATTTCCAACAAATGAAAAACTATAAAATTAATCCCATAATCATATGCTAAATAATAATAATAATAATCTACAAGCTTACTTTTATATAAAAATCACTAATTATGTTAGTGATTACATCAAAGAAAGTGTATACATGATATGATATATATTATTGAATGTCTGTATGGACTGTGACTTGATGTGGATACTAATATACTTAACACGTAATAGTGATTATATATACCTCAAAAATAGAAATTCCGAAGAGTTCTACCAATTCTCCAGTAGGAGCATAGTTTTTGAAAGGGCCCTCCATATAACCCCAGTGCCTGAACTTGTATACAATAACCGGCGGCCCTGAATAAACATGGAGAATTTCCAGAGCAAATCCCCTTGGAAAAGCTGTCGTGAAGGCAACATGAGACGAATCGACGGTTTCGTTGGCCGGATTGTAGCCCCTAAACTTCTCCGGTAATGAAGTTTGCATAAAGGAATTGTACCCTCCTCCCAGCTTTCTCTTTTCTTCTAATGTTATCGGTTTCCTTCCTGCATTAAATGAAATTATCAGCAGAGTTAGGGTTTAATGTTATCACATGAGACTTACTCAGAAAATAAGAGTTTGGTATGGTGTATATGTTACCATTGAGGCTGAAAGTATACTTGTTTGGATCCACTGTTTTGTAATCTTCAAAGCATGTTTTATGAAACATTTCCATTTCCCATGTCTTCACAAGATTCTGAACTTTCTCCTCAACTGAACCTGGAGGCCATATCTTCCATCCAACAAATTGGGAAAATCAGAAATAACGAACAGATTAATATATATATATATATATATATATGTTATGAAGGTACCTTAGTTCTGCCTTCTTCGAAGAGCTTGTTGACGACATCATAATTTGGAGGAGAACCAAATCTCCATTTGGTATTTTTTTCTCCTTCTCCATGCAAGAAAGAACGATAATTGTCTCCTTCAGTAATACCTGAAGAAGCCATTGATTGTCCTCAGAAGATGACCAATCAATTATTGTGACAAGGTATGAAATTTCTGTGGCAAGCAACCCATTTGATAAGCAAACAAATTATCTTGGAGACCAAGTTGCCAATCTGGATGGTTGGATTCAGAATGGATACGTAGTAAACAGTAACACGTTTTCCATGGTAAAGTTTGACGAATGGTCATTGCTCCTTGGCTTAATTTCAAGGTCCAAAAAGGCTGCACTGCACTGCATGCACGCCAACATCGACACAACAACAACAACCCGTATCACCAAACAACAACAACCAACAACCCGCCAACAACCCGTATCACCATCAACAACAACAACCCGCCAACATCAACAACAACAACCAATAACCCGTATCACCATCAACAACAACAACCAACAACCCGTATCACCAAACAACAACAACCCGTATCACCATTCACGAAAGGTCTTACTAAATACACCACCTCATATCCTGACTGCACACTTTTTTTTAAATTAATTTTTAAAAAAAATTATCAAAATAATTAATTTTACTTAATTTAATTATTTTTTTTTAAATAATTATTTTTATCACTTGTATTATCTTTAATGACTAATTTTTTAATTAATATTTTATACAAATATTAAAAAATTATAATTAAAATAACAAATTTTAAAAATATTTTTTAAATTTTATAAATAAAATTAAAACTGTAAAAACTAATAAATTAATTTTTTATTTTCTTAAAATAAATTTTAAGTAAGAATTTTAATTCTTTGTGTTACAATTTCAAATTAATGTTTATGGTTTGACTGTGATGCAACACAATAATGGATTCCCAGTTGAGGAGTTGATTAATTCTTGAGAGTGTAAAAAGGAGAAAGACCAAAGAGAAAAGGAACCATCAGAAACCAAAGATTATCCCCAGGAGCAGTAAACGCTGTGCGGTCCGCATCATGGTTCGATCTTTTAACTATATTCAAGATCCCATCACTTGGCTCCTCCTCTTCTTTTTTTTTCATGTTTGGTTTTGCTCGAAAATTAAATTTAAAATACCAGAAAACAAAATGATGAAGAAGAAGAAAGATGATCTGTAAATAAAGGAAACAGTGAAACGGAAGAAACATGGTGGACTCAGTAATAAAAATGGGTAGTGAAAGAATTGTCAGCACGTTAAATCACTCAGCGTGGTGCATGACTTTCTCTTATTCTTCATCACTGTCCCCCCATCCCAACCCAGCTTTATTTCGCACGCGAAAGACCGACCGAATTTGCAGAGACGACGGAGTAAAACATGAAAGTTGGGGCACCATCTTTCCCTATATATAATTGCGATGCCGAGAGCAAAACCCTAGCGCCTCCTTTTCTCATCGTCATTCCATTTCTGCCCTCCTTTGCTTCTCATATTCCCAATATTGCCCGCGGCTTTCTCTTCCACTTGGCCAGCACAAGTAATTACACATAATCCCTAAATTTTAACAAAATATATAAATATATATATATATATATATAATTTAACTCAAAATTATTATAATTATAACTTTAAAATAATTTAATTAAAATAAAATATTATTATCTTATTTAAAAATTAAAAAATTAATTAAATTTTTGAGATAAAATTATTTTACAACTTGTAATAATTAATTGGAATTTATTGTATAATGACATAATAATTTTTATTAAAATTATGATAGCCTCTTTTGGGTCAAAAACAATTTTGTGTATTTTTTAAATTTAGAAAAATATGTGTAACATTCATTATTTTAAAAACAAAGAGAAAATATTCTAGAAATATATTTTTTATATTTTAATATCTAATTTAATTTAATTTATTAAAAGTATATTAATTAAGTATTAATTTATAAAAAAAACAATATCACAGATTATTTCTTTAGTGTGAAAAAATAAATCATTTAATTCAATAAATATATATAATTATATAATATAAATATCATAAATTATTTATTTATATAAAATTATTTAAATTATTATAAAATATTTTTATAATCAATAAAATTAATTAAATTACAAATTTTTAATTTTTAAAAGGTCAAAAATTAAAAATTTTATATTTTTTGAAAATAAAATCTTTTGTAAGACCTAAATAAATTTTTGTAAGTTACTAACCAATTCAATTTCTCCTTTTTAAAAAAAATAATAATTCTATTCAACAGCTAAATTAATTTAAGAGAATCGAGGAATATTATAAGTAAAATCTCGTTACTACAACCATATTTGGATCGTGTGAAATGCGTAAGATCAATTTGCAATGAGATCAGATTCACAATAAGCATGACAGACAACCTGAAAGATCCTTAACTAAGCAGTTCATTACCAATCAAATGCAGATGAAACAGAGTAGGAGTAGCCAATGGCCCTTCGGTTCATAGCTACGTAAATAACTTCTATCCTTTTCATTCTGGCAAACAAACAGATAACCAAACTCAGAAATCGGTCATATTTCAAACAGCATATCCAAATTCCAATGTATATCACGCAGGATATGCACATTGCCAACATAAGGAGTAACGTAACATCATCATCATGCATTAAAAGTCACTTACAATGACAATGCAATAATATCGTAAACAGCAAAACATTCTGCAGCAAAACTTTATCAGGAGCAACGTAAACTATGGTCAAGAGCTTTTGCTGTATATTTTCATTGTTAGGAAGTAACAAAGTCTGTTCTGTTCTCCCAGGTTTTTCAACCTAGAAACATGACATCATCAGCTGGGCAAACCTGAAATTCGGAGTGCGGTGTGGAAAGCTGGGAAAGGGAGAGAAGATAAAGAAATCAAGGGAACGTTCAGATTTTTGTGTTTACTCACAGGAATATCAATAATGTCCAAAAATCGTGTCATTGTGCCTCCGGAACTTTACTCGCGAAGCGAAATATATCTATGGAAGAAGGGTTTGAACATCAGCCATCTGATTTCGTCCTGGATGTTTTGGATTGGTGATGCGGTCTCTTTCCATTTGAGACACCACTGTCACTAACACTCCCTTCAGGAATGTTATCAACTTCGGAGAATTCTCTATTCCATGAATTCATAGGGATAAGATAACTGTCATCCTTAGAGTTTCTCTTTCGTTCCTCGTGGCGTTTCACATTCTCCGATATCTGGTGAAAGGTTTTGTTGATTTTTGCAATTCCCCTTTCAACTGGTTCAACAACATGTGAAACAGTGTACTTCATGTCATCAACAATCTAAGAGAACAGAAGAACAGAAGTCAGTCATTAACAAGTCGAGAGAATGGAAAAAAATTCAAAAGCAGCAAACCAAAAAGCAGATGAAATGTGATAAAAGTAACTCTCTTACAATTTCACTGCTTCCAAGGACCACATCACGAACACTCTGTGGAAAATTAAGACGTTTTTCTCTCTCATCATGCCGAGCAATGCGCACTCTTGTTGTTCTTTCACAGTCTTGAACTTCCTCTGGATCAGGAGGTGACCCCAGAGATGCATAGTCAGCCAAAACAGCTACATTACGAACACATCTTTCTCCACGCTTGTAAGACACGGCAGGGAAGACATAAAGATGCACTACAGCTGCGATGCCCATCTGTTTGACAGATTCAATATAAGAACCTCTAACAATAAGTCCCTTAAAAGTTCAGAAATTACATTAAATATGCATGACCATATTTGATAGATGCAACACTGATACGTTGATCACTTGCATACCTCAATACAGATGACGTAGTCTTGTATTCGAGTTTTCAATTCCTGAGCCAAAGATCCCTTGAAAGCTCCTATTGAAAATAGAAATGCAACAGCAACACCTTGCCACCAAGTCAGGAAAACAATAGATTTGACTGTGAGAAATTTGGCCAATGGTTTAATTGGTTCCAACTTGTCTTTAGTAACAGAATACAACTGTACAAGACAATACAATGCCCAGGTCTGACTGAAATTAAGAACAACTGCCAAGTATGGATAGCTGCAACCAAATCAGATTTTTCAGGTCATACACCAGTGAAAAAGATGACAACGATAATAATATTTAGCACTAGTTTTAGTGCTGGTGAGGATTATGGTGATGCCATTTTAAAGATCCAATTTTTGAAATCGTGATTGTATCAGGGCTAAAGTTTTAATATAGTTCTAATAAGGCCAAGTGCAATCAAACAGCAAAGCCACCACAAGAAGGTATTAATAGAGCTTGAAAGGACAACAGTTAAAATTAAAAAATGTTGTGTTTTAAATTCAAAACGAATGATTCAGTACACCTTACCCATATCTCCACTCAAATTTCCCTTCTCCATAAACCCCAAAAGTTTGAAGAATCATTGCCAACAATGCACAGATCATCTTAAGTATCATCTGGAACACAAATGTTTAAATAACTAACCGATGGCCAGAAATTTTATAAAAACAAAAATAAGAAATGAAAAAAGAAGGAAAGATCCAATAGGCAACTTTCTGCTTAGTAAATCGACACCTACATATTGAACGATGCCAATTTTTACAGCATTGTAGAACTCGGGCCCAAGACGCCAATCCCTTAGAATGCAATTCAATGGAAAAGGATGTTCTACAATTCCATAGGCATATGACTCTTCCAAAAGAGGTGCACCAGGACTAGTTGTGGACCGACTTTCCATGAATTCAATTGTTCTTTCCTCTCCACCTTTACAAAAACATTATGTCAGATCAGAATCAACATCCAAATTACTACCACAAAATATTTCAGCAAAATGACATATAAAATATTATTAGCTAAGAGAGACATGTTTTAAGAGGAAAATGGCAGTGTGCAAATACAAGTAATATTTTACAGAATCATTTTGGAAACATTAGAGCAACAATCACTAAAATGCTGGCAATGCATAAACAGATGTGCACATAATGCATGTGTGGATAAGCATGTTCATCATATGTGGAATACAAACTACTATAGTCATATAACAAATCCACTTGATCCAGATCACTGAGCTCCTCAAGAGGCAAAGGAATCTGCAACTAGACAGTCTCTCGGCCTTGTTTGCCAGCTAAGGTAGCATCTTTTATTCTCATTTCAAGTCATCTATTTTCTTTTGGGAAACTCTTGAGCATCCTAACAGAGACACTGATGTGGTCAAAACATGATATCAATGCTTATAACAAATCAATGCTTTACTCCTAATAAGAAACAATGCATTGCACAACAATACACCATGCACAAGATTTTAATTTTCTATTTAAGCATGTCTGGACTAGATGAAATTCAGTCCTAACCATGATGATTGTAACGTGCAACTTTTTATTCCCTCCAAACAAAGTAGATCTCAGAATGTAAGCAAGATCAAACTTTATAACGTGCATATTTTTTTGTTTTTCTTTCTCCCTCCAAACAAAGTAGATCTTAGAATGTAAGCAAGATCAAACTTTATACAAAACTCAGAACTCCTAATTTAAAATTTTACACGCAATCACAATCTGACAACATATTGTCAACAGTTTCAGATTATGACATTATTTATATGGGTAAATATGAAGTCAAAGCAAAGAGGTCAGTTTTAAGGGTTTATGATGCAATAAATTCTGTTTCTTAATTTTGATTATTTTTGGACATGAACAAGCTCCAAATTACTCAAGAATGAAAAGATATCTGTCAGCCACTTCAATGGCAGCCTATTCCAAGTGTCAGTCAAGGATAATAGCAATAATTGTAGGTACTAAAAAAAAAGGAATGCCACAGGTTCATGACACTGGCATCATACCTAAACATGCAATCAAATATCTCTCGAAACAGTACAAAGCAAATGCTTCATAACAGTCTCGAATTACTTCGTAGTTGAAAGCAGCATCAGAATTCAACAGTGATAGAAACTGCCCAAAAAGAAATCACATTCATAATCACTCAACTTGAATTTAACAATGTTACAACAGAACATGCAAATTTAAATTTTGGAAAATTGCAAGCAAGCAGACACCACAATAATATTGTTCTCAGATAGCTTTTGTGCAGACAAAGTTATAAAAGAAGTAAAAATTTTAACACTTAAAAAGCAAAACATGTTATAAGTTAATATCTACAGAGCAGAGAAAAGATTTGTAATATCTAGAAAAAATAGGCCCAAATAACTCAAACAGTATTTAGCATGCAATAAGTTCCATTCAACATAAAACAATTGATAGTGATCAAGTGAAAAAGGTACACTAAGTCATTCTCAGAAAGATTTGTTAAAGACATTGGATCATATATCATAACAGGAATGCAGTTAAGCAATCATCATTTCTATTTCCATAACCAACAGCCTATCATAGATGGTTGGCAAGTTGAAAAATATTAACAGTAATTTCAGAAAACAAAGTTTTATAAACACGCACATAAGTTCTAACTGCTTACAACAGCCACAAGCACTTCACAATAGTATGCAGAATTTGAAAACTCGATTGCTTAAAGCTTTTAACAGTCTAAAAGATTATACAGGTAAACATTAAAATAAAATTCCACAAGTAGATGCCAAATCTCCATTCCTAACAACAGGCTTTAAAAAGTACAGTATACCTAGGTAATGCTTCTCAAATGCCTATGCAATTATCTCCAATATCAACACAAACTAGCAATAAGCTAAAAATATTCATCTGATAAAGGCAACGAAGTTAACCAACAAAGCTGAAATGATGACATTTTATTGCATCTTAGCTATTTCAATTACTTAGTCTAATTATGTAATTGACCTTTTCTTCTGAAGTTGCTGGATTCATCAAAGTATCTTCCATATAGACAAGAATCTATTACACTATTGATAAAGTAAACAAGAAAAACAGTTCAACATTGACTTAAAAATTGGCCATGGCATCAGCAAAGCAAAGTGCTACTCTTTTGGACATGTTGCTATAAAAATCATAAGATGATCACATCACGTATATTGAAAATTATTCACCTCATATCTAGTAACAACATATAGAACCGCATACACTGATGACTATTTGTGTCACAGCAAATATCCGCATAAAACATCAACAAGTGACTTAAGTAAATGTGAAAATGCAAAAGATAGCAAACTATAAAATAGTTACGGTTTCATCAAAGACAAAAATTGCATACAAATCAGCAAACCTTCTGAACATATGAATTAGCAAAAGTAAGGAAGTAGCAGTGGTTGAGAACATTATAAGTACTGACATACCGATTCAAGTGCATAAACGGGAACCATCAAAATGAGTCCAATCAAGAACTTTTGCTCCTGAAATCAATCATCCAAATTGCAGTCATCAAATCTGAAGGAACCTCTAGTACCAAACTGTAGCAGGTAACTATATCGCATTTTCTAATAGGAGAAATATACAAGCAATAAAAGGAAACTAACAAGTACCACACAAAATTTATAATACGAAAGGACAACCCATGCTCCAAAACAGGAATTATGAGCACAAACCTCTGGCTGATTATAAGCAGCTAAATGTTCGAAGATAAGATACATGGAGAGTACAAGGGCAACAAGAACAAATACGCTTGCACTGAAGATTGGCCAGCTGAAGGTTTCGAATGACTCTGATTCAGCACTCACAGTTGGCAACCACATCTTTAATGATCTGTTTGATGACTCAACCAAAGTGAAAAGAAGAAATAAAGCATATAAAACACCTTTCCATTCCATCAAGCAGATCCAAGTAATGAATTTCTTTTAGTATTAGAATACGCTTGATCGAGGCTACATCCAATTCATTTGAGAACTGATGTCACTGTGAAACCTGCAGGTGTGCTCCAAAACTTATTCCAATAATTTTTGTCCGTCTGATAAATTTATTTCCACTCCAATCAAAGTAAGAAGACAGGTCCTCCCCTCAAATTATCATACTTCAAGGAAAATCAGACTTCTTTCATGCAACAGCATTTCATTTAAACTATTTGAACTGCTAATGACCATAAGCAGTGTCTAAAAAAGAAGAATCACTGCCTGCTTCTAGAACCAGGAGGCCTGCAATGAAAATATAGATAGTCAAAGAACTCTGGCAAGAACCATAGTAAATTGGTGAAAAACATAGGATATACATTTAGTAGATTATATTAATCGTGAAAAAGATGACGATATTAGCTACAATATATACATATTGCATCTATCTATTTCAACACAGTATTTTTCAATTCCCAATAAAGTTGGATTTAACAACTAAACTGGCACTACAAACAAGACAGCAAGCCAGAAACCCTATCGCTTTCAGAAGTAGTTTTGAAAGGCATCGCACACAAACAACTCTATTGATGTAAATGTTGAAAGCAAACCCTAGATCTTATCTTTTGACCCCCAACCCTTCAAGATACATTTAACACCTTGCCCTTTTAAATAAGCTTTTATATGGACATTTTTGTACTATCATTGATAAATTGAACACCAATGAGCTATTTCATATCCTTCACAACCTCTGTTATTTGTCAATCTGGGACTGCTGTGTCAACCAGCCCATACAACAACCAAATTAATTGATTGCTATCAAGAATTAAAAAACTGCTGACATGAAAAAATGACACAACTACCAAAACATACCCTAAAAAAGGAAGTGTTAACTTAGGTGAAGGGTGATCACGGAGGAAACAAAAGCCATGAACATGTGATAAAACATATCAAAGTATGAAACATAAAAACTAATTTTTTTCATACCATAAACAATGAATTAGCCACAAATCTTATCAACATCAATCATCAAATTGCTTTACCGATCAGATACCTCAAAAAGAAACCAAAAAAAAAGGCATAATTAGATTTAACAATACACTTGGCCGGGACAATTTCATTTTATCGATCTCCAATAGTTTACTGTAACACCGTTGTTTAAGAGATTAGCCCATAAGTTTAGCCTTCAAATCCAATGCTACCATACCTTTATTACTATCCTTCTGCCAGACGCTTCAAGAACAAAACTAGCTAAGCAACTTTTGGTAAAGTTTCTCTATTGCATTGAACTTAATAATCAACGGAAAATCATATCTAAACTGAACTTGATACAGGCACCTCTACTAAACTTAAAAATTTCTGATTCAAGTGGAAAAGGAATCTCTACTAAACTGAACTTGATACAGGCACTGGGCTAAGTTCAGCTGTATTGGAAAAAAAAATAACACACACAAACCAATTATTCATTAATTTCGATTCTCCACGCTTTTCTAATCAACCAGTACAATCCGATAACAATTCCGTAATATATAATCAACTCTCAAATTCAACGAAAGCAAAACACATTCTTCGAAGACCAAACAATCAAAACCCTAACCTAACAATCAACAGAGAATAGGAATATAAAATCGTAAACAACTTAAGACGTCAAATTAATTCGATTAATTTTAGAGAAAGTAATAAATGGAATTGAAAATGCAGTTCAGTTTCGCACCGATGATTGAAATTTTCCCTGGAAAATTGAGGCCGATATTTCAGAAAAAAAATGATAAAATACGAAAAATAAAAATATTTTTCTTTCGTAAATTTCGTAAGGTATTTGTACGTAGGAACGAAAAGTGAACCGATTTGACTTGGGCGGTTGGCAAACAGAAACGTCTATCGGTTTTTGGTCTCCAAAATTTCAATAGGCTAATCTCACGGTGACAGTGGAACTATTGCAATCACAGACGAGATGTAACCCTTTGATTTGGTTTACTTTCTGGGGCACACGTGGTACGACGAGCAAGAGTTGATGAGGCGTCGGGCTGCGGTGGTGAGTTTTGTAACCGGGCTGTAATTTTACTTTATTATTGACTGCAGAAAGATAGTAGGTTTTTTCCACGTGGAAACATGGGAATCCCTTCATGCCACGTCATCAGAAGACTGGTAGGTTTCTTTTACAAATATACACTTTCGGGCATGGTGCACACACTAGACTAGTAGGTTTACCTTAATTTCAAACAATTTGATGACTTTATCGCACATGTGAACCGACCAAATTGAGACGGCCAACCACAAATTTACATGTGTAATAAAAATTTAATATTAAATTTGCATTAAATTTATAATAAATTTAATATTTTATTATAAATTTATTTAAAAGACTACTTACTGTTTATTAAATTTGAGAGGATATCAACGTATTTATGACTAATTTTTTGTGTTTTTAATTCTATTTAATATTATTTTATATTAAATTTTATTAAATTTCTCTGTTAAAATTTGTAAAAATTTCACGTTAAAGTTTGTAGAAAAACATACTTATCTTCCTTCTGACTTAATCAAAAGATAAACATATAATTTATTTATTTATTTATTATAAATAAAATTTTAATTTATTTAATTTTTAGAATTTATTAAAATTTATTTATATTAAGTAATAATATATATTCTAATATTTTAATAATAGAAATTTTAATTAAAATTCAAAATTTGTTAAAAATAATTTATATTAATTTTTTAAATTTAACCTTATAATTTTTTTTTACATTCAATTATACTTTCTAATAATAAATAGAAAAAATAAAATTAATTAATTAAAAAAATTATAATGAAGAGGATATTAGGCCTTATCTCATTAAATATTATTAAATTTGACTTTAAATTCTAATTATCTATCGGTTAGCAGTTGTCATTCTTCCTCTTCCTCTTCCTGACTCATTCATTATTAAAATTAACTATAGAAGATTATTGATATTATGGTTGTTGTCTTCTTTCTTTGTTGATTTAAAACACATTTGCATATGTAAAACTGTCGAAGTCATTCTATTTCTACAAAAGTTTAATGTTTGTTCACTAAAAATAAATACATTTTTTAAAAAAACTACAAACACCGGTGGTGTTAAAAGTCTCACACTATTCTTATTAGGACAAGATAAATTTTGTAATTTTTCTTCCACTACTTTAAAATGTTGAAATCTACTTTATTTTTAATTAGTAAACCTTGTATGTAATATGAGAGCTTGTTGAATGACAATTATGTTATTCTTGGTTTCTTGATGATAGCATACAAATTTCAACCAGGGCTAAAAATTACAAGAACAAAGAAAAAGGAAGAAGAGTCATCGTAACTAATAAATATTAACGTACTTTTAAAAGAACTAAATCTCGTACAATTAATAATATTAAAAGAGTTAAGGATAATTTTTTTTAGAGTGTTGAATATGTGTTAGAGTTTTGTTAGATAAATTATTAAAATCAATTTAAAAAAAGGAAAATTATTCTATAAAAGTTTTACAACAGAAAATTTTGATATATGGATCTAAATATAGTGTAATATACTGTAAAAGTTACGTATCATCATATTACTTTTTTAATTTTTCAACCATAATTGACATTACTATGATAAATGTAAGATGTTTCATGTATTAATGTTAAAATTACATAATATGTTATTGGATAAAATTGTGATTTCTATAAATATTTGTAAAAACTTAGGAATAATATTTACAGTTTCAAATTTCATTATTGGAACTTGGTATGACAAAACATTTTTAATCGTATCATAGATAAAATTTATCTTAGAATTTCATTATTGGAACTTGGTATGGCGAAACACTTTTAATCATATCATAGGTAAAGTTCCACCTTGTTGCCTCATCTAGAATTTTTTTGTCTCAATTTGTGTCCACAATTTCTTAAATTGTTGGTATCTTACAAGAGTCGTTTTCAAATGTTACACTATAATCTTATTTGCAGTAATTACAAGTTTTATTATTTCATAACCATCTTGCACATAAAAATTTACAATACAATCATCGTAATCAAATTGTAACATTCCCTACAAACCTTGTAAGCCCTCTTTTTTTTTAACCACCGGATTGAATCGGCTCGGCTTGTCAATTCAACTGATGGTTTCATTACGGGCCAAGCCTCTGATTTGATATTCCTTGAACCGACACCATTTAGAAGATTAATCCCAAATTGAATGGTTCTAAGTTACTATTCTTATAGTTTGGTTTGGTTAAAGGGCCAAATTGACCCTATAAACAAACACCTTTACTATAGACTATGTATCTTTTTGACGATAACAATTAACAATACATGAATACTAAATTAAAAAATTAAGTTCTCATCGTTAGCTATTTGACAATTAGTTCTCAATAAATACCTATGAGATTTAATAAGTATTAAAGGTGATTTTTGAATTGGCACATAATCATATACTAAATAAAACATTATATATGTAAAGTACATAACAAGTACTTTAAAATATCATTAAACATTTTAATAATTTTTAAAAAAATATTAAAAAAATAATAAAATATATAAACACTCGTATATTTTAGCACTTCTAAATAGACCAGTAACTTGTAAAAGATAAATTTTAAAATAAAAGAAATTTGATTGTACTATCAACTAATTAATATTTTACATTTCTTTTTAAGTTGTATCAAAACAAATGCATAATCATTTAAAACAAAATATTATCTATTTTTTTAAAAATATATTTTAATAATAAAATATATAAATTTAATTTAAAAAATAACTGAATCAATACGAAAAAAATAAATTAATTTGCATATATATATCATATAAAATAGTAGGAGATGACCTAATCCCAAGCAATATATTTTTCAAATTCTACTCACATCATATTATAATGAATTCAATTTGTATATATACAAAATTATTTTAAAAAAATTAAAATTTAGTCTACCAAATTGAGCAAATGATCTCAACTTGTGATGGTTAATTCATATAGAATGACGTTAATTTACAGACAGTGAATCTAATCCAATTTCAATAATCTCACATTGAATTTCTTAATTCTAATATAATTAAATGGTTGAATTTTTAAAAATAAAGTACGGTTATTATATGCAACAAATAGGTCCCCTATCTCTCTTAAAATGACAAAATTAATTTTTTTAAAAATAATAAATAAACGTAGCATACATAGGTGTGCGTGTAGTAATTAAATTATATTTTTTAATTATTATAATTTTAAGTGATTATATTTTTAATTAAAAAATTTTCTTTTGTATATAAATTATGTATTATAAGTGATTTTAAAAATAAACGTCATATTTTGTCTATACTTTTTCTCAAATTTTATAAAATTTTTATTTTATAGTAAAATTTGTAGAAAGACATACTTACTTCCCTTTAACCTAACCAAAAATAAATATAAATATAACTTTAATTTATTTATTTTTATAAATAAAATCTTAATTTATATCATCTTATATAATTTTTTAAAAATTATTATGTACACTTTTTAAAATAAATAAAATAATATTTTTTAAAAATTATAATTATTTTATATAAGATTCATAATACATATTTAAAAAATTATATTACATAAATATTCAAAATAACGCTAATAATAATAATATTAAAATTATTCTAATTTTTATCATACAAGACAGTTTTTTAAAACCAAAATAAATGTTCCATAAAAAATATTCCTTTCATTGTAATTTTTTATTTAATTAATAAAAAAATATTTTAAAATAAAATAAGATATAATTTTTTTTGATAATTTAAAAATAATTTTTAATTTTAATATTAAAAAAAAACCATATAAACTGACCTAAACTAGCCCGTTAATGAACCGGAACTAGCCATCTTAGTTTCGGTTCAATCACACAGGTCCGATTCGATCCGAAATTTTTGATACTTTGATTTGACCCAAACCGATTCATAATCATAATTGATCCATTTGGACCACAATTTTCAGGTCCAAATCGCATCAACTTGAACCTGCTGGTTTAAGCTCTTTAGACACCACTAACCTACAAACAAACGTCCATTGATCACTTAAAAATAGAAGAATCAAAGTACTTTTATGGTTGAAATTTCCCAAAGCAACATTGTTTATATTTTCACGTGTTATAAGATTAAAGAAAAATATCAGTTATAACGTTAATAAAATAGATCAAAAATCAAATGAAAATACGATATAAATAAATATTATTAGCATTTTTCCATTTATTTTTTTTTCAATTATATATATATTTTTAATAAATCTATAATTTCTACCCACAATGAGATCAATCAACTTAAATTAATTCTTCGATTTTTATTTTTAAAATATAAAATAACGTAATATTAAATTATTATTGTCACGTATTAATATATATATATATATATATTTACTTTGATCAAACTATTAAATATTACGTATTTTTAATATAATTTATTATTATTATGTAAATATACGTAAATAAATTAGATGTATACATAAGAATACTTATAATACAACAACATCAATGCTTGGGGCCAATAATTTTTCTAAATTATATGTATATTAATTAGTAAAAATGTAGACTTTTGGATGGTGGAAGGGAGACTTGAAACTAATACTTATCCTAAATCACTTTTACGTGGGAATTGCAATAATTGATGTGGCAATGCAATATTTATATTGAAAAGGGTGTTTAGGAATGAAGAGGAGGAAAAGGTCCTGACAATAATTTTATTTTATTTTATTATGATTTCGAAGATGACTTGAGATTACAAATCTAATATGCTAGTGAAATTAAATCATGACGAGATGAGTCCTTGTTTGTAAAAAGATAAGAATTTATGGACCCAGATGTTATAATTCCAAATATCTATAAACTGAAGTTATCAGTATTAACTAGAGATTGGACCACACCAGTAGTGTATGATGGGAGTTTCAGATATTGTTTGGCGAACTTGAGCTCTCAGTTTGAAGACTTGTTCAGCACTAGTATTACCGTGCAAGTATTAGAAAACAAAAGAAATGGGTAGCATTGGAGAAGAAGAACTCGTCCAAATGGTCAGAGATTACATTGAATCTGCAGATTCTCCTTCTTCAAAACCTTCTTCTCTTCACCATCGACGTCGATCCACGTATCTCACTTTACAGGTCCTTCTTTATTTTTTGAGTTTGATTTCCATTGTTTGGTTTTCTGTCTGATTTTTCTTTTTTGGTGCTGGTGCATATGCAGGAAATTCTTGGGAAACAAACAGACGAAGAGGTAGAAATTTGTGAGAAAGTAGCCATGTATGTGAAGAACATGGGAATTGCAGGAGATCAGATTAGAAATCCAAAGAATTGTTTGGTGATGAAGTTGAAAGTGGATGGCTATCAAGCTTCTCTCTGCAAAACTACTTGGACTTCCACTTTCAGCTGTTCGAAAGGTACTTTCTCTTTCTCAAATCAAATACTTAATGTTTCTCCCGAGTACTCCGAGTATTGAATTTCCTTTTGTTTCTGTGTTCAAGTTTTTCAATTTACAGAGAGTTATGAATTTATTGAAGTTTCGATAAGGGAGAAGAAAAATGGTGGAAAACCAATGAGACTGATAGTGGACACGGAATTTAAGTCACAGTTTGAAGTGGCAAGGCCAACAGGACCATACAAAGAACTGATTAACGCGCTTCCTTCAATTTTTGTTGGCACCGAGGAGAAGGTGAAAGACATAATTTCATTGCTTTGTCCTGCCGGTAAGGAATCGCTGAAAGAGAAAGGACTTTACATTCCTCCATGGAGAAGTGCCGGTTACATGCAGTCAAAATGGTTTTCAACAAACTGCAAGAAAGTTACTTTTTCATCAGACAGCGAATTGGACGTGGATCAAACTGACGAAAAAAGCACCTCTACATGTTGTCCTTTCATGTGTAGCTGAGGGAAATTTATTAGCCTTTCCAATATCCTGAAGCCACGGAGAAGACTACTATTCGTGATTACGATGGTTTTGCCTTCTTTTTCAGTCAATTTTACAGTACCTGAAGCGATATACAAGTTTACCGTAGCGATGATGCTGGTTTTGGCCTTTTTTTCCTGCCATTGTTGCGGTGTGGGTACGTCTTTAAAACTTGAATTTTGGGTCATTTTGTTGAGGTAGACCTTAAAGTTTGATCTTGCTAGCTATAAATTCTTAAAATATTTGTCAATTTTCTGCTTCAAAACTCAAATGGTACAAACTTATTCCAGAAGGCAACCGCGTTATGCCGTGTTTTGATTGTTGGTAACAAAGCAAACACAAAAGAAGATCATATTTTAACATAAACTTTTAAATATGCATAAAAGTTGCTTTCCTCTGCTGAATAAAGGTGGGGCGTTCTTACTTCCTGACGTTATTATGGTGCCACAATGTTTACTTGAAAGGGTTTAATCCAATAGAAAAATATCTGAAGTTGAATGATTAATACAAGACTGTGTTAAAAGTTAATGTCTTAATCAAATGAAAAATTTGTGACGAAATTTGGGTAGAAAATTGGGCTTGAAGTAGAGCGCGGTGGTCAACACGTGACACATTTTCCCAAGTCAACCAGAAGCAGACAAAGACTGATGACTTGTGACAAAGGCTTCCAATCATATTTATTCAGTGCACACCCACAACATAAACGCTCTGGGTTTTGCTACATTACATTAAGATTTATTGCAGAAAGAAAATCCAAGAGATATAGGGATTGTATGGTAGTTGATGATACTACTCTATCATACATGCATCTGTCAGAGCGATCAAATATGGATTGTTTGGGTAAAAAATATGCATACCCAAAAAAAGAAACACCAAAGTTGTTCGAATTTTCGGTATCATGTCAAACTTTTATTTTCCTCAATCTCCATACCAATTTGCAGTTGGCAGGGATATATATCTGCAGCCACACCAGCTTTATTCTCAGGAGCAATTCTTCAATGCTATGACCTTACAGCAATGAGATTTGACAAGTGAAATGAACGACGATTCTTTCTTTCTGTTCAAATACTGTAGAAAATATGAAATAGGAAATGACTGGGAGAGATCTTTATGATATTATCTAAAGCATAGGGTGTGTGGTTAGATCACATTTTGTTTTAACACATTAAGTTTGTCGGAGAGGACACCCTAAAACAATTCTATTCCGAGTGCAGAATACAAATGTCTAATCCTAGCTGTTGGCTAATAATAAACATTGATTACACAAGATATCCTAGAGTAAGAGGAGAATCGAAAAGATTTTCCATTTGTCTCCGTCTGGGATTTGCTTTTGACGACAGAGAATTAAATCAAGTTTGGAAGATGGGAAAATTTTGAATTTTCCATTAATGGGTGGGCTTGTCATCTGCAGTTTTCTGCTTCCTGGTGATCAGACAGCAGATTTAGGGTTTAATCATTTGAAAACCTAGACTTTGGAAGAG
>BNST01002613.1:0-26700 GCA_019650275.1 Xylocarpus granatum | reverse complement strand
GACAGGCAGACCTTGCATATGCTTCATGTCATGACAGGTCAAAAGGAACTGCTCCTTTGTCTATCCTCAGCAACATTTACTCTAATCGCCCTCCCATCAAGATTCTGAAAAATCCAAGTGATATAGCTATAAACAGACAAGAATCCAAAGAAAAAGATTTTAGAGTATGTAGTTTTTCAAAGATCTGATATGTTTTTATTTTTCATCGTCAAACCGAGATCCATACTGATATACATGAGCCTCAAAAAAAACAACAACTTGAAACCCATAAGTAATACCAGGTCTGTTTGGACCTTTTGTTTTTGGTGTTTCTGTAACATAGTAAAAGATGCTAAAATATATTTGAAGTCTGGAATTTACTTAATCGACAATCAAAGGAAACATGCTGTTGGAGTACCTGTCCATCATAGTGCAGCAATAGCATCATTCAATTCAGTACTCAAACTAGACATGGTACAAACCCAAAACCTCGTAGAACGTCCACTGTCCCTGTCATATACTACCCGAGCATTCAGCACTAGGTTTACCATGTTCACTAAACACTTGTTCTAGACGAGCATTATCCACTTCCCATGGCAGGTTGCCAACATAGATTCTAAAACCAGGTTCAAACACACGAGGGGGGCGTGCCGGTTCTGTTCCTCTCGGAGCAGCCTTATTTACTGTCAAAAGCCTTCCATCTACATCCTGTTCAAAACAGAAAAACCAACTTGGTAAGAATTAGAACCTACCTTTTCAGCATGATGCTATATGCACGCATAGACTTAACGTCATTTATACAGGCTCGTTCCCAATATACATACTGTAACTGTTATATAAGAATTTGTCTTGGCTTTCATGTACAAAAGTAGAATAAAGGAAGTATGATGATTGTACAGTATGCAATCTTGAGTACTTCCACAGGAGCTCTTACCTTACCAGCCCCATGCATGTTTAGCAAGGCTTCTGCCTAGAGTTATTTTAATACCATGATTGCAGTCATATGCAGGATAATAAATACCAATGCCTGTTTACTATGATAAACAGACACTTCAAGCAGTCATTTTAGTTAGATTAAGGACCAAGGAAACTTTGCAATGAAAAGTTGCACACATATGTATAGAAGCTATTTATTTTTATATTTTCAAGCACTGATGTTGAACCATGATATGAGAAAATATGAAAGGAAGCCAAATAGAGCTTCTACAAATTGAAGAACTACAAGCCTGCTGCCATGTATGCAGAAACCTAGAATCAGAATCCAAGATAAATTGATGGAGGGAGGCACATAATTACCATTAAATTGTGTATCTTGCTATTATTGAAAGATAGTGGTATATGGTAGATTAAATATCTTCCTGTACCATAATGTAAGTTAATAAGTGTACCAAGGTCCATTATGCTTAGGCATACATACCTTTAAGGCAACATACCTGGAATAAAAGTGAGAAAAAGAAAACAGATAATAGGAGAGAAGGCATAAGAGATCACTTAATATCCAAGGACAGGGCAGTTTCTAAGGTAATCATGCACAAGCAAATCCAGCTCACTAGTCTGACAGCATGACATAAATTAACGAGGGGGAAAATTATTAGCTATTTCTTTCATTGTACTTTAATGTCCAGGCACACATACTATGCGGAGAGTATATGCTTAGAGGAAAAACCTTTGAATATGAATAAGGAGACACTGATAACATTTAAAACAATTCCTTTATCAAATGCACTGCGCTACTTTCGTTGATCAGAATTTAAACTATCAGTGTGTTAATGGACAAGCAAATTAAATGTTTCAAAAAGCACAGGGAAAATATATCCACTCTGATATCATGCTAAAATATACTAAGAACATGCTAATGCGTGGAATAAAATAATGAGTGACAGGAATGCCATGGGTTTGGTACAAACATCTCATACCCCTTCCCCCATTTGATAGAAAGAGAAACTAAATCCTAAACAATATATTTTGCTAACTCCTTTGAGGTTGTTTCCACAACCAAAATATACAAATTTTACACTGAATATGTATAAACATCATAAATGATAAGGTAATTATTCAATTTGCCTCATTTTCCGATATCTGTTATAGTAACCGTATGGTGCACCACCGCAAAAATTCTAACCAGTGAATGAGTTACCAAAGGCGATGTTTGAAATAAACAAATAGCCAGACTTACATATCTGTGAAACAGTTCCACAGCCTTCTCAGCTTCCTCAACAGTACTCATTGTCACGAACCCAAATCCGCGACTCCTGTCAGTTTCCCTGTTGTAAATAACCTGCAAACATAATACATAAAACTCATTACCTATCAACAAATCAAAATCCCTCGGAAATTAGCAAAAACAGCTAATACCCAATAAGATACAAAATTTCACCTCGGCAATCTCAACAGTTCCAGCCTTCTCGAAGAGCATAGCAAGTTTTTGACTATCAACATCATACGGCAAATTGCCAACAAACAACTTAGCTCCCTCAGGTGGTTCCACAAATTCCTCTTCTTCTAATTCCTTTTCCTCGAAAACACTTTCTTCACCACTCTCTCCTTGGGTTTCACTAGCCTCAATTACTGTATCTTCACCTTCTGGTTCCCAATCAGATATTTCTTGATTTTCCCAAGAGGATTCTTGATCACCTTGTTCTTCTTCAAGAGTGATGGTCGTATTGTTGTTGTCTTCCTCTTGATTTGCCCAATCTGGGGTTTGAGAAACAAAAGGGGTGAACGGAGAGAAATGGGTAGGTTTGTTAAGCTTCAAAGAGAGCATTTGTGGAGACAGGGAGTGTAAAAGGTGAAGCTTGATAGGTCTGGGTTGGATTGAGAGACAGGGATAGTGTGGTGGCTTTGTGGTTGCGGTGAAGATAGAAGGTAGAGCAAGAAGGGAGGTCGAGTCAGCCATTGATAAGGGCTTGAAAACAAGTGCGGTTGCAGAAGACATTCTCCCAGCCAGAAAGAAAGGGTTTGGTTCTAGAAACTAGCTGTGAGGATAAGGCACAGAATGGTTAGAGAAAGGAAGAGTTCGGTGAAAAGGAGAAGGTCAACGGTAATATAATGAGGGGTGTATCATTTATACATGTATGGTCCAGAATGGTCTGACAATTGTATTGTCTTTGTATGGGCTTCCTTGACAATTCATTTGGGTTCGCAGATGTTTTTTTAGAGGCCTACTGTCGCAAGAGAAGCTGAAACTAATTCAACGGAGTCTTGTGCTTTCCCATTAGGCCATTTCCCAGTTGTATATTTCAGTGAACTTCTTTTTGTATTTAATTTTCCTTCACTTTTTTTCTCACAGTTTGACATGATAAGGGAAATCGATTCTCTGTATGTTGCCATCTCGCTGACAGCAATCAAAAGGGAGATCCACATTCATTACAACCTAGAGTGCATGTATTAACTAACACAACGAACAGAATGATTCCATCTCAACAGCCAAACAAGAAAAAACCCCGAGTTTTTACACAGACGGACCAACAACCAGATTGATTGCTTTACAAACTCGTGACACCTTCAAGTTGCTTCAACAGCGTATTCCAGAGAGCACTGGTGCAGGGACCTGGGATCTACGATGCATAATCTTCAATAGACAATTTTGACTTCTCAGAACTTGCATTCACCTTGGAGATTGAGTGTGAGTAACCCATCTTTGGCATTGTATGAGAATTCCTCCTCTTTTGTGCCCACAACACAAGACCTTGGTATTTTATTGGAATAGGCTCCAAAGCGGCCACACCCTCGTTCTTTAACTTTTATGGTACATCCAGCTGCCCGGCTTCAAGTGCTCCTCCCGAGTTGTACATGTCAACCAATCCAATAGGAGCAAACTGTATATCCCTATTGAAAACCTTTTCAAGTTGCTTACTCAATATTCTATTACTTCATCAATGTAACGTATGACTCAAATACAATGAAAGGAAAAAGTGCAATCTAAGTACCGACCCTAATAGGAGAAATGGCGCAGATTTCACATTTTAAATGATCCAGGGAGACCTGAAACTTCATGTTCTTTGGCATTGTAGAAAGAGTACCGGCAAAGGTGCGAGATATGGTTTAAGAAACAGAAGTTATCGTAAGAAAATAAGGCTGCATTGAGAACAAATTTAAGAGATTACCAGAATTGAACGCAAAGATTGCAGAGTCTCCCCTCCATTTGTCATCTGCGACCTCCGCAAGGGAATCATTGTCCCGAGGACTGACAAATCCTGAGATGACTGAAGGTGCTTCCAAGGGTGGCACAGATATAGAACCTAGCCTAGGAGGCCAAACTCCTCTTTGGCAATTAAAGGCACCAATTATTCCTGATAACTTATTTGAGTTCCAAATCTTCAGGAGACTGCATTTAGTCAACGGTAATATCATAGTGACAAGAAATCACACGGGCAATTATCTTATCTAAAAGGAGAAACAAGATTATTTGAGTGTACAGAAGTCATTTTACGTCTTTCCATCAGTGACTGGGTCATTGAACAAACAGTCAAGAGCAGGTCGGCCAGCATATCTAGCTCTTAGGATACAGCCATCAGGCAATACTAGCTTTTTGATGACTGCAAAATTGTCACTGCGTGGCACCTCACTGTAGAAATACCAGAATGTGAAACTAATAGTAATCAGTAAAAAGAATTCCTATTTTGCACAGCTTGATAAGAGCTTAATACAAAGTTATCTCTGGCTTACCTAAAATATGCAAGGCAGCCACCCAATGCTCTTGCTGCAGCGTGAAACTCGGCAGTATAATGATCACTCTGAAAATTAAGAATCAAAAACAGATTTAAACGTGCAGTAATTCTTGTTCGGCTTCCATAAGAGATAACTAAAGCCCCTGCAGTTGATAATGCTGATATGAAGTATTCAATAACATCAATCAAAACGGTGGGTTTAAAGGATATAGTATTAACCAGGTTAAAAGTAAGGTTACATAGTCATGGAAAACGAACTAGCATTAACCTTTCGCAACTACTGGGGAAAAATAGAACACTGAAATAGGATTAACTGATCTTACATAGAACGTCCCAATCTGGTACCACAATATCTCCTACGAGGAGACTGACAAAAGTTAAGTAGCAACACGTAAAGTTTGAAATGTTGGCTGATTTGGGCAGAAGTCCTCGGATACTCTGGCATTTGCACACTTCTTCAAGCTGAAAACCACCAAACAACTCATTCAGCACTAAAATTTTATCCATCAGTTAGAATTTTTTTCAGAGTAAAAAATGTTGAGGCAAATCTGTATATATTTTCTGTGCTCTGGTACATGGAGCAAATCAGGATATTGTCTTTGAGGTTCTTCAAAACAGATTCCCAGAGAGCCTCTGTGCAACATCTTGTAAGAGTGACGCTCACCAAATAACCAGCACCAAGCATTTCTAGAACATTCATGACATCCACTTTGACTCCATCTACAACACAACTTGCAAAATAGCTATGATAACCACG
Organism: Xylocarpus granatum; assembly: GCA_019650275.1. NCBI lineage: Eukaryota > Viridiplantae > Streptophyta > Magnoliopsida > Sapindales > Meliaceae > Xylocarpus > Xylocarpus granatum. The sequence continues at coordinate 21,294 of BNST01002613.1, read as the reverse complement.
TATAATATTGTGTAGGTTTCCCGGGGACTGATCTAAGTTTACAATTTTTGGGTTATATTTTTTCATTTTTTCAGATATTGGGAGTACCGCTCCCCAATAACCATGTATAGCATGCCATGCATATACCAATCTGCAATGTCATTATTTCATCTTAGTGAATACTGAAAGAGTTAAGAAGTACTGTAAGCAATACAAAAATCAGGAGCATTACTGCAGTCCATATTCCTCTTTGACAGTCTCTTGGAGATCAATGCGTAAGGTTTCTGAACACAAACCCGTATATTTAATATGTTCCTGAAAGTAGACTAGTCTAGCCGCGAGTGCTATGAGTCCATGCACAGAACAAAAATCTATTTAGTGAACTGATTAATAAAGGTCTTGGAGTTTCCAAGGAGTAAACCTGAATACAGTAAATTCTTACCTTGGTTCTTTGATGGGTGGCTCACGCTTCTTTCTGGGTTCTATTACACAATTTTGCCATCCATCATCAACAATCAGACATTCTGAACTGCAGCCTCACACGGAAAAGCTGCAAAAAATGAAATATATACATTGTCTATTAATACAACGTAATAGATTTATACGTATTTGTTTGTTAAATCATAAACAAAAAATTAATTATTTTTTACGTTACAAATTTTACAAAATACAAATATTTTATGCTTATAATATTATTTTAAAATTTTAGTTTAAACTTAAACTATTAGATTGTGTTTTTTCATAAAATTTAATTTATTTAATAAAAAATTTAGTTCAATCTTTTACATTATGAGTTTAATAAATTCAATACCCAAATAATTTAAAATTTTCACACACACACACACACATATATTCAAATTTATTTCTATAAATTAATGTCATTATTATTTTTAATTTTAATATGTAATCTAATAGGTTCTTGTAACGTTGATAGTAATACTAAAGTCTAATTTTAGTATTATTTGTCTAAAGATACCTTATGATTACTCTAATACCAAGAATATTAATAATTTGACATCATTTTATTTATGACCACAATTACCAAGTAATTCAGTTCATTTGTTTTAAATATCTCGATTGAACAAAAGATATAAAATGTATTATCATAGTGTAATTTAATTATATATTGTTTTGATACCTTGATTAGATTTATTCTATCAAATGAAATTAATATAACATATTGACTTATTTGAGTATGATTATGTATTTTTATAATCTCATTCCTATTATATAAGAGTGATAAATTTTATTTTTATCACATACATTCCTCTATACGAATTATGATATATTTAATTATTTTTTTTTATAATTTATATTACAAATGATGTTTAAAAATATCAAAAATAATATTTTTAATTTGTAAAATATGGTGATCTCAAATTCAAAAATGAAATACTTTATTATCACTATAAGAATCGTTTATAACACTTATATAATGATTCATGTAGTATTCTTACGATGGATTGGTCAGTACATTACTTTACTAATTTTTATCCTTGTGTTTATTTGATATTTCATTATACAATGCATATATGTTGTTATCAATTATTACACATGCTAGTTTCTATGTATTATTTTTACTTTATTTACAATAATACTTGACTAAGAACATTTATTTTGTGAAAATTTATTTTCATTAAGGATTGTGATTATTGTACCATCTTGTTCTCTATGCAGCTGAAAGTACCTTTTTGCTTCTCCAATATTCTGCATCAACAAGCAGTTGTAACTATAGTCTCCATATGATCCTTGAAGCCCTTATGATTGGACATAAACTAAGTAGAGTTCTAATTGCTCTAGTTAATACTTTCATAACAGGAGCATATAGAAGAATCCTGTAAGGTAACATAAGCTATCAACAAAATTAACCTCATGGATTTTTTCATGAGAGTGACTGGGTTGTCCCCTGAATTTGTGAAAATTGTTTCCTGAACTTGGGAAGTTTGGAAGTCAGGATCACCTCAAAATCAATAGAAATCCCTCGGATTAGAACTTAAAAACTAAATAAAGAAATAAAAGTAAGTGACAGTCTTCCAGATGAGAAATTCCCAAATATAATGCTGCATAAAAGCACAAACAAACCACTTTCAAGGCATAACTGAAGTTCGTTGGCATGTATTCCTTGCGAAGTAGCCCGAAACTGTCCATCAAACACAGGCAGTAAAAAGAATGTAGAAAGGGTTCTCATTTGTTGGTTCAGAATTGTTTTGGAGGCTTGATTCTTCTTTCGCTTCCAAGAGAATCAACTGAGTTTCTGCGGGAACGTCACTGCCTTTTCCACCAAAACATGGTGTCATCTGCCAGACGTGGAATCTGAAGAGAATCATAAGCCTGTATCCTCTGAGGTGACGGTTCCAAGATATCAAACTTCAGAAAATGCAGCAGAAAGCATGAGGATCTATTTGGGTTTAAATAGTATAAGAATTTCAGTGCATCAAGCAAATGATTCAAGTGATTACTGAAAGCAAACCAAATTGTAGGCTATAACGATTGAGCTTTAGTCCTTAATAGCACGAAGAAAACAACAGCAAACCGACAGATACTCACTCAAGGACTCCAAGATTGTGAACATGATGACTGCTTGCACTTGGTGTGAAAGCTGAACCATCACTTACTGGTGAAACCGTCGGAACTCGAGTCAAAACAACTTTGCCCCGCCCTGTAAGGCAGCTATCTTGGATAGAAAGGGTGCTGGTGATTATCATTTTTTTTTCTCCTGTTGCTAAGGTTTCCTACAAGTTTCCAATCCTGGTGTTTCCTAAGTGACTGTAAAGTTTGCAATCTGCTTTTATTGTTTTTCTTAGTTGCAATTTGAATTTATGAGGTGAAATTCAAAATTTCCTTCTTCAAAAGGATTAGGCTGGTGAGAACCTAGTGGGTGCCGAGGGTAGACAGAAACAAATTAGCACGAAACGTGTCCATCATGCTCCTAGACAGCAACCGAAGGCTATGAAACCGAGTGTGACTACTCTTATTTTTTAATTATTGTGTAATGTATTCAATTTTATGGTTCAAAAAAGCGTACACGTATTACTTAGTTGAAGGAAAATTTAAAACCGAGGTTAATATTCAATCAATTTTACCGAGGGAGCACCTGGAAGGCAAGCTATGAAGACCATGACCAGTAATAGGTACCCCTCCGCATCTGGGCGGATTAGTGTTAACATGCATGAGCTGATAATTTCCACAGAAAGATCATTAATATGAGCCTGACCATTCTTCAACCTCTTCAAAGCCTTTCACATGGAACTTCTACTCTAGACAAAAATCTTAGCTCTTTACGTCAACAGCCTTCTTAAGCCTGGAATCCGAAGCTTCGTTTGCTTCCAAACATTAGACTCTCTGAGCCTGTACGACTTTCTTGTCTTTCTGAAAGCCCTCTCTTCATTGCTTGCTCATCAAGCTCTCCGTCATATCTCAGTCTATACGAGAACTTGGAAAGTGAAGCCATTTCAGAGAATGCAGTGCTAGTATCAGCCACGGATTAAGCCAAGAGAGATTAAATGACCTGTGAGGAAAACAGTAGCCTGTAGTGATTTGCTTTAAGTTTCCTCATCTTAACTTCACGGGAGCTGAATGGTCTTACAATAATTCATTTGCTTTCCATTTAAAAAGAAAGAAGGTTACATAAACTAGTTGGATGTATTAAAGCCAACCCCCGGAGCCGGAATTTGTCGGTAATGGTAAAATGCAAGAACCAGATCCCTATCTACAAGTGAATATCTGCCCTAGGAATGTGAGTGGCTGCGATTCCTCAATAAGCACGTGTAATATTATACTATTGGAAGCATGTTGATTAGCAGCAAGTTCTAGCTAGTGAGCAAGACTAGAGCACCATGCCTTGTTATACCTCTTCTTATGGTACAGTATATTAATATGTTAATTAGATTGTGAGGAGTTGAGGATTATTTAATCGCTGCATAAACGAGTTGATTACTCCGCTACTCACTTGTGCATATGGAGTCTTATCATAAATCAGCAGCAACTCTATTCAACAGCTTCGATTTGAAGGTGAATATTATAGATACGGAGAATTCATCTTGGGCTAGAAATTAACAGGCATAGATGCTTCAGTTGGCAGATCGATGACCCTGTTAATTCAATTATTGAGTGATGCATTTGTTATTTGTGGATGTGGTACCAGGTGGGTCACAAATATGTCGGCTAGCTTTTCCAGCATTTGGGTTGTGTCACGTACCATTAAGTGAACATTAACAACTCATCGCGAGTTTTAATTGCTAGATCCTGTACCTTTCTTATGGTACCGTATGTTAATATGTTACAAAGTATAGAAACTGGAGGCACGCGACCCAATTTCTCTGGAAAAAGGAGAAGTAGAAGCAGAAACTGATCGATCAAACATGCAAGAACCTAACCCAATGAGATATGCTTGGGATCCCCCCATTCACTACAGTGAGCAAGTAATAACTAGAAGGTGCAACATTGGAAGACGGAGGCGCCTCCAAAACTGCACTCATCCTTCCATTCTTAGCCCTCACCATACTGTTGCACCTGAGTCTTAACATCCTCTGACTCATCGAAATCGAATGTGTTGTGAATGGAGGCGCATAAGCAGTAAACTCAACCTCATTGCTAGGCTTCTTTCCCAACCAGAACTCGACAATAAACACTTCTCTGTACTTAACACCGTTCGTGCTGCTATTATAATATATCGAGATATTGCCAGGCCTCTTGTTATGGTGTTTCCTATCCATATAATTGGGGACAAATGCTTGTAGCCTTAGTTCAGTTGGGTAGGTCACATTCCTGAAAGTGTACCTTTTGTTAGGATTACCACCAGCAACTAAGATCCTGCCGTCAGGCAAAAGTATACCCGATGAGTGATACATTCTAGCTATTTTGGTGGACGCTAGGATTGAAAATCTTCTGCCTAGTGTTTTCTTTGGCTTGTACAGGTATGGTTGGAGAGAAGGGTCTTCTGCATTGTTCCACCCAGCACAACCACGTTTAGCGCCATTGATGATCAGAATATTGCCAGTTGGGAGAATCAACATGTCACTTAAGAGACGGGGTTGGGGCATGTTTTCCATACTCCAAATGTGTCTGTTTCCTGTAATCACCATTCTCCCACAAGTACTTAGTCCTTTCAAGAATCTTCCTTCCGCTGCCGCTCTATGAGCTCCAGAGGCTGAACCTCCGCACACCATGACTTCCACTTTTTGGAAGTTGTTTGTGTGGTCTAAAGGGAGAATTACTGATGAGCCTGAGCTGGGGTAGTTTCTCGATCCATCCCCTGGAATTCGAGGAAATGTCTTGACCACCCTGTTGTGTCTATAATCGAAAAGGATTGAATCCCGATTGGCAAAAATGAACAAATTGCCATCCGAGGAAAGGTGAAGAAAGGGATAGAGGTTGTTTCCTTTGGCATTCCTGTCATTAGTCTGTTGCAGGAATGGAAGGTGAAAGGACTTATCCCTAGAGGACAATTTAGGAACAAATTCATAAGTGAATGCCCTCCTCCCACCTACAACGATTGCCCGATCCTTCTCAGGCAGTATTTGATTGGAAGCATACCAACGCTCACCGGATAGTGGCCGCTTCGACTGCTTCCAATCACACCAGCCATTTTCACAAGGCTTGAAATATCTTATCTTTCGTGAACCACTGCCATATCCTCCACTTTGTAAAAGTGTCCCATTGCTCAAGAAAGAACCTGAGGAGCACCATGGATCAGTTTTAAGTCTCAGAGGCCTAATTTTGTTGCCTGAGATGTCGTACTCAATAGAATGAGCAAAACAAGACCAGTCTTCTAAGTCATCACGGGTGACTCTGCACTTTGTTCCGTTGAAGCGGTGACGGAGGGCGTACCCAGATTGGCCTGCTCCAGTTTGATCAAACATTATGACAGTGTTGTGATGAGTTAGTGCCATATGCATAGCTACCACGCCAGTGGTGTTAAGAAGGAGCTGCCATTTTCCTCGTGTCCCTCCAGCGGATCCCCGAACTGCACCAGTAAATCGAACACAAAGCTGTAGTAATAAGACGGCGGTGATCGTGAATTTGGCAAGCAAATGCAAGTGTTCCTTGTCTGCCATAGGTGAGAATAAGAAGCGAAACAAATTGTTGTGTTGCCATTTGTGGGGTAAGCGAATTTCTTTATATAGAAGCTTTACACATTGTTCAAGCTGATTGGCATTCCGTTCATTCAAGAGACGTGTGAATCCTAAAATGAAGTAAATTTATCCGCAAGTGAAATCTTTTTGTGAGCAAAATGTACGTAGTCTGAAGCTTTACGTGGAATCCAACTTAAACGGAAGTCATGTGATGAGATTAGATGGTCGTCAGCTAGCAATTTGCTTAAGATTAATCTGTCCACCCTCAGAAATTTACGAGTTTATGCATGGTTCTTGGCTGCTAGCCAAATACCAAACTTGACATGCCTCAGGCAATATTACCGTTGAACAAGAGAACAGATTATGAAGAAAAAAGTGAAAGGTAAATTTTCAATTTAACCTTATTTTGATTCCTCTTTATAATTTTGACTAATTCTAATTCATTCTTACGGACAATGAGATTCGATGATTCCAGGCCAGCACACGCCAGCACTTCTGTAACCTGCGGGTATATGCTTGAGTTTAACACAGACATTTTGGTGGAGTAAAAGAAACAAAAGGAATCACTGTCAATGATAAATCACCATCAGCAAGAGAAATTCAGTTTATTTTCCGAGAAGGACGATATGATGTGTTAGGCAAATCTATGCAGTCAGTCAGCAATATAATTGTCTAAAATAAACAATATGCCAAAACACATTGAAGATTCAAGAATAACAACCAAAACGCCTTCTTACTTTCGAGATTTTTAGTACCCTGCAACAACTTTAGTGTCTAAAATGGAAGTATACAACGAAAATTAGATTCAAAATCAAGTGAGCCCTTAAACACATTCCCACTGAGCATTTTAAGCATAGGTTTATTGTATGTAGGAACGTAATGATTAGGCAAGGTCATAAATGGTCTAAAAGATAATGGGGTCATTTTCTCTTGATTACAGAGTCTTACAATGGAGCATTTTATGTGGTTGTGATGTGAAATTTCAATGAAAAAGTTACATCATTTGGTCAATTTGTACAATCCGAGTCTTTACTTGGAAGAAGAAAAGCGAAGTTATTTGACGAAACTGTTACTTCATTGTCTAAAATTCACATCTACAGTATTTTATCCAATAGCTGGAACATAATTGTTCTTGCGGATAACCCCGAAGCTACAAAAATTTATAGAGATTTTGGGGAAGATAACGGAATTGTTGAGAACTTTCCACGTGGGAGCCTACATTCCATGGCTTGCTTATTCTCTGGCTCTTTGTTGAACTGTTCGTAGAAGCAACTGAGGAGGGTACGCGAATTTGAAACTGAGATTTCAATTCTCAGTCTGCGAAACACCTATTAATGGAATCTCTGCCACTTCCTTCTCTCAATGCGCTTACAGTTTTCAAACAGAACACAGCAGAAAGCCATACGGCAAAGCTCGTTACTTGAAATCAACAGAGCCACCTTTCCTCAAATTTACACCGTCTTACAGCACTTTCCCTTTTGTAAGCATATATTCCATTTACTTCCAGTTCTGATGGATGGGGATTATACTCTTTTTTTGTTTTTTCCCTTTTATTCCCCAAATGGTTGGTTTGGGGATTTCAAATATTAGTAATACTTGTCTGACAAAATTAAACATGTAAGCCATGTTTATTGAACAAGCAAATGATGACATTGCCTCAGTTCCTTTCTAATAGTCTCTAATAATGTGCTTGAAGATCTTAATTTGGTTGTTTCGCTGTGTTGTGTTTACATGACATTAGCAGTATTCAGCTAACATGAATCAGGGCGAGATTAAGCATATAATTTTCTCACATAAGGACTAAGTTTGTGCAGAAATCCATTGGAAGATACTATCAACACTATTTACAGCAGTAGCTGCGATGCATCGAAACTAAATCCAGAAAGTGCTTGCTTTGACACATGCTGAGGCTGGTCGATATCATACATCCATTTGTGATTCATGGGATTTTCTCGATGAAAACCTGTAGCTAAATAATTTATGGTTGCAAATTGTCCGTACTCTGTAGTACATCTCCTTCTAAATGTTTTATAGTACATTGCAACTGGGGACTGAATGTATTCGACCTTATAAAAATGTACAAAATACTCTAAGATGCCGGAAAATGCACTACAAGAACAATGTCTAAAACATGGAATCTGGCTGTTATTCATTTGAAGAGGAAGAGAGGACTGTCTATATTTTCAACAGCACTGTTTATTGGAATATTTAGCTACGTTTAGTTCAAGCTACTGATAATTTCAAAACAGCAGAATAAGAGAGATGTATGTTGAGGTTAGTTGCCGGAATATGGAGTTGCCATAGCAATGAGTGGGGATTTCTTATGGACGGTAACACCGATTGCTTCAGTCATGTCTAGATCTTCCGCACTTGCTCCGGCAGGCAATGACCAATCAAACTTGTTCAAAAGACTAGCCAATGCTAGCTCACCTACTCTCATACCAAAGTGTATACCTGGGCAACCCCTTCTGCCAGCTCCAAACGGAATGAATTGAAAATCGTGTCCTTGGAAATCTATGTAGGAATTCAAGAACCTCTCTGGACGAAATTCTTCTGCTTGATCCCACAACTCAGGGTCTTTTCCAATTGTCCAATAGTTAATAAACACTTGTGTTCCAGCAGCAATGTCATAGCCATCGATTTTGACGTCCTGAGTCGACTGTCGAGGAAGTAGTAATGGAACTGGAGGATGAAAACGAAGAGTCTCTTTAATCACGGCTTTTAAATAGTGCATTCTATCCAAATCGTCCTCTGTGATATCCGATTTATCAGCAACAATTTCTCTAATTTCATTTTGCGTTTGCTTCATTATCTCTTGATGCCTTAAGAGCTCTGCCATTGCCCACTCTATGACTGTGTATGTAGTGTCTGTACCAGCTCCAAACATATCCTACGATAAACAAATAATGGCAAATCGACCTAATTAGCTTTCATGACATCTTGCTTCCTTTGGATATGAGCCAAAGGAGCTTCTGTCATCATTGACCGGGTAAGATAATTTTCACTAATCATCTACACTAAATGAACAGATATCTATGTCCATAACAAGTATTTTCCACCCGTACATAGTTTTTAAAAGGAGCTTCTGTCCTCCACGTAAAAGAGGACCACAATGTTGGAGGTGAGAGGTGATTGGGCGGTGCATGTTTATCAACCGATTCCAAAGTCAAAAAGAGGCTGCATTATCTATTAAAATAAAGAACCGTATCTTGATTGTAAATGGAAAGAGGTAATCGATTGCTTACCAAGATAATAGCCTTAACGCTAACTCTATCAATGGCTGAGTCAAACATTTTTGATTTCTGAATCCAAAGCAAGACGTCCATGATGTTCTTTTGATCTTCATGAACTTCAGTAGCGGTCTCCGTTCCTTCCTTCACCATCCTGTTCTCATGTTCCTCTACAACTCTCTCTAGAAAATCGTCAGCTTCTCTAGCCACTTTCTCTAGGATAGCATTCAAGCCATTGAAATGACAAACCCAAGCAAGCCATGGAATGTAGTCTCCCACATGGAAAGTACTCAACAATTCCGTTATCTTCCCCAAAATCTCTATAAACTTACGCCCAGCTTCCCCTTCACTGTACTTCCTTCCCAAAGATACTCTACAGACTATATCGTTAGTAAGTGCAAGAAAGGATTCACTTAAATTTATTGGCAAAGAAGATGAAGAAAGCTGTTTAATCTTGTCGATCATAAGGGCCGTCTCTTCTTCTCTAACATCACGAAAAGACCGGACTCTTTTGTTACTTAAAAGATGCAGAACACATATGCTTTTAATTTTTCTCCAGTAGTCACTCTGATCAGGTGACAGCGCCACGTCTTTACAATCGTATAAGAGTTTCTGAGCTGGGGTTGATTTTGGTCGGTTAGCGAAGATGGAATCGTGGGTTCTCATGATCTGGCGGGCAGCATCTGCAGAAGAGACAACAAGCACTGGAACTTTGCCAAAGTGCAGCAACATTAGGGGGCCATAGCGTTTAGCGAAAGCGTGAAGTGAACGGTGAAGATTCAACCCAACTTGGTGGAGGTTTCCTATGATTGGGAGCTTTGGCGGAGAGGGCGGTAAGTTTCTGATGCTGGATTGGAAAAACCATTTGAACAGCACAAATGTGAAAACGATTGCTGCAATTGTGAACCTTGAGGGTTGCAAAAGGGAAGAAGTTTCATCTTCCCTCAACAGTTGCCGGAAATCGGACATTTTCACCTCCTCTCTCGGTTTGTGAATTAATGCAATTCCAAATAAACAGCAGAGTGTGGAGAGCAATAGTCCACGTCGTAACCACAGCATTTTAAATAATAGATTTAAGGCAATATTTTTAAAATAATTTTATTTAATTTTTAAAAAATAATATTATATTTATTATAAATATATTATTTATAAAATCTTATTTTATTATTTTAAAATATTATATTAATTTATTAAAATAACATTACATTATTAAATACTTAGCAGGAATATGGAGTTGCCATAGAAATGAGAGGGGATTTCTTATGTACGGTTTCACCGATTGCTTCAGCCATGTCGAGATCTTCCCGTCTTGTTTCACCAATCAAACTTGCTCAAAAGATCCGCCAACGCTAGCTCATTTACTCTGACATCAAACTGTATACCTGGGCAAGCTCCAAATGCAATGAACTGAAAATCATGTCCTAGAAAATTGATGGAAGAATTCAAGTACCTTGCCGGACGGGATTCTTCTGCTGCATACCATAATTCAGGGTCTCTTCCAATTGTCCAATATGTTGCATGATTGAAGAACGTTGGCGGCTTAAAGCAACTGGGTGGCACCTTTGAAACCTCCAATTACAATTTGCATTACGGACACTGCAATTCGATTCAATTGGTGTTGAATCAATCAAGAACAGTATTCCTTAATCTTCTGCAACTATTATGGCTAGAATCTCTCCATTCCTTCCTTTGTTAGTTTCACTTTATTATGCAATATTCTAAAATCTAAGTGTATCTTCTCTATATATATTTAGACATCTTCCTGTTGTTAAAAAGACTCTTGTTCAAAATTTTGGGTAAAGTCTTTTAAGGTATCAGAGCCCTTAAGGCCTCCATTCCTTTCAAACTCGATCATGACGATGTCACGGTTATGTCTGGAAACTCATCCTCCTCTGCCTCACCTTTGGTCAAAGCCTCACCTCCCTAAGTTATCTTCATCAACACGGCAACACTAATCCCACATATGCTGTCGAAAGGTGGAAATTATTCAATATGGTGTTCTCAGATGACCAATCTCTTTCTTGGGTATGATGTCATGAAATTCATTGGTGGAACGCATCCTTACCCTCCAGTTGATGGTCCAGAATACAAAATCTGGAGTCAACAAGATCGGCTAACTCTCCTTGATATACAAACGGCAGTCACAGGAACGACAATTCCTCTTGTTTCACGCTGCAAAAGTTTTCAAGAAGCTTGGAACAAACTCAAAACCATATGTCAACAAGTCTTAACACTCGGATGGTTGGCCTTCTCGATTCACCCGCCAAAGTTAGTCAAGATGCAAAGAATATCTTTGAGTTTATGCAATTGTGTCACTAGTATTATGGATGATCTTGCTTTGATTAGTCATAAGATGAGTGATGATGAGATCGTTGTACACACCCTCAATGGCCTCACTGATGATTACAAAGAAATTAAAGCTACACAACGAGCCCGTGAATCTTCAGTTGGTTTCAAAAAACTGCTCGAAAATTTACTTGACTACGAAACCAGACTTAAAGCATAATGATTCAATAAAGGAATCTACCTCAATCATTGCTTAGAACTCTCAAAGGAACAAAAGAGGGAAAGGCAAAAATTATAACAACACGTGGGGACAGCAAGGCACTATTAGTGGCTATGGTGGAAATCAAGGACCACGGCTTCAAAATCAAAGCTCCAGATAGTCACAATCAACAAAATCCAGGGAATAATGGAAACTCTTCTGCCCTCAACAGCTACAGCCATAATTGCTTTCCAAATCATTGACATTCCAACACTCATGGAAGTCTAACTCAACCTGTCTATCAATTACGTGACAAAATTGAACATGTTGCCAAATTTTGTCGATCACGATCTTCACCAAATAATTCCTCTTGGCCTCAAGCAACTTAGCAACGTAAGATAATTCAGGAAATCAGTTAGGTTGGGTTGTTTACTCTAAAGCGTCTCATCACATTACCTCTGATCTTCAGAATTTATCAATCCACTCAGATTATGGTGGTAATGATGATATTATAATCGGCAATGGTAAAGGCATTCCTATAACTCATACTGTATCTACTATTCTCAGTTCTAATGGTTCTATCTTTCAACTTAATAATGTTTTGTGTGCTCCTAAAACTAAGAAAAATTTATTTTCTATTTCTCAATTTTGCTCACAAGATAATACCTCCATTGATTTTTTTCTTGTGAAGTATCTAACTACAGGAGCATCCTTGGTGCGAGGCCGGCAGTACACCGAACCTAGCTTTCACGGCTACCTCTTCCATGTCATTTTCTGCAACTACCTCTTCCTGGCACTGTCACCTTGGTCACCTTTCATCCAAAATTATTCACAAAATCATAGTTACTCATAATCTACCTTTGTCCAAGTCTAATACTACATCTTCTCATTGTAATTCTTGTCTAAGCAATAAAAGTCATAAACTTCCGTTTGGCATTTCATCTTTAAATTGTTCTAAACCTTTGGAAATTATTTTTATGGATCTTTGAGGTCTAGCCCTTATTACATCTTTCAATAATTTTCGTTATTGTCATTTTTGTGGATTACTTTACCAAGTATACATTGGCTTTATCCCCCAAACACAAATCTGATGTAGTGACAGTATTTGAACAATTTAAACCTCTGGTTGAACGTTACTTTGACACCATTATTCGCACAGTGTATACAGGCGAAAGTGGTGAAGCTACAAGCTTTGGTCATCTTCTATCGCAAGCTGGTATTCAACATCTTAAATCACCAACTCATACACCTGAACATGTGGGTACAACCAAGCCAAAACATCAACACATTGTTGAAACCGTACTCATGCTATATACTACACGATGCGTTAATGCCCCCTAAATACTGGCCCTTGGCCTTTCAAACTATTGTTTATCTCATCAATCGAATGCCCTCACCTACTGCTCAAAATCAATCTCCCTTCTCTCTCTTATTTCAGATGCCCCCTCATTACACTTCTTTGAAGATGTTTGGTTGTCTTTGCTATCCTAGGCTTCGACCCCACACTTCTCATAAATTGGAACCCATGTCTCGATCTTGCGTATTTGTTGGTTATTCCCTTATTCACCACTCTTATCTTTGTTTGATTCAACATCTAGCAATTTTTTTCCTTCTCGTCATGTACGTTTTGTGGAAAATGTACTTCTATTCCGTAATTCCAATCCCTCCAATCAGTCCACCAACTCTTCCACCAATACAAACTAGCTTAACTCTCCCAACTCACTTATCATTGACTCCCCCTCCGAGAATTCATCTTTACCAACTCAAAGCTCAACAGAAATATTATCCTCACCATCAAATTCTTCCCAAGAACTCTTCTTAAGCGAAACATCACATGATCACACATTGCCTCTCACCGAATCACATATACTAGGCTAAAGAACAACATCACTAAACCCAAACAAATTCTTAACCTTAACACTACAACCACTCCCTCTCTCATTGAACCTAACACCTACAAGCAAGCCCCAAAATTGAAGAATTTAATGTCTTAGTATCTAATCAGACCTGGACATTAGTTCCCCGTACCTATGCACAAAATATATTGGTTGTAAGTAGGTCTATAGAATTAAGACAAATCCAGATGAGTCTATTGCTCGGTATAAGGCTCGATTAGCGGCCAAGGGTTTCATCAGCGACCGGGGCCTGATTTTTCTGACACATGGAGTCCTGTGGTTAAACCAGCTACTATCCGTTTATTGCTTGCTTTAGCTGTTACTAACAGTTGGCCTGTTTGCCAACTCGGTGTAAATAATGCTTTTTTTGCAGGGCAATCTGTCTGATGAAGTATTTATGGATCAACCTCCCGAGTTTTGTAGATGTCACTTATGTTTGTAAATTGCACAAAGCTATTTATGGTCTTTGCCAAGCTCCACGAGCATGGTAATATAAGCTTCGCAATTTTCTTCTCCCTACAGGCTTTACCATCTCTCACTTCGATATTTCACTTTTTATGCTCCGTAGTGCTAGTCAGTCATCTATCTTCTTGTTTATGTTGATGATATCTCCATTACTGGGTTCTCTACTTCAGCTGTGATAACATTTTTATCCGTTCTTGCAGGTCGCTTCTCTCTTAAAGACCTTAGGATTCTTTCTTCTTTTCTTGGGGTTGAAGCTCACTTTACTGACACTGGTTTATTTCTTTCTCAAAGAAAATACGTTCGTAACTTACTTCAATGTCGGATGCCAAACCTGTTTCCACTCCAATGGTAATCACTGAAAGCTTCAAACTCTCGGAGGGTCCTCCTTCTGCCGATGCCACTCTCTATCGTCAAGTTGTTGGATCATTACAATATCTTTCTCTCACTCTTCCAGATGTATTCTTTAATCACCAACAATTCTTATCATTTCGTTTTGTGTTTGCTTCGTGATCTCTGGGTGCTCTAAGAGCTATGTTATCGCCCATTCTATGACTCTGGATGTAGTGCCTGTACCAGCTCCAAACATATCCTACAACAAACATAGAACCATATCATGAATGTAAAATCAACTCTCTCAAATGTTTTTCACACTCAAACTCAACTCCTCGTTCACTCTACTTAGTATTTCTTTCTTTTCCTCCATGGAACTTAATAAAGGCCACACATTAACTCCTAATTTCAGAAGCTTCGATGGATTGGCATTTTTGGATTGGATTTAGTAGAATTGGCCCAAATCATATCTGCAATTCAACACCTTAACCGTACAACATTTGGTTAATAAATTGTTAATTAGAATGTTGTCAGAATAAGCAGCTGAAATAAGTATGAATAAGGGGACATGGCTCATTTTGATCAATTATATTGACAACGTGGAGTTGCCAAAGTTATCAGAGGGGATTCCTTATGTACTGTAAGACCAGTTGCATCACTCATGTCCAAATCTTCTCCTCTTGCTCCACCAGGCAGCGACCAATGAAACTTGTTCGAGAGATTTGCCAACAATAGCTCATTTACTGTCATGGCAAACTGTATGCCCTGGCAACCCCGTCTACCAGCTCCAAATAGAATGAAACGAAGATCACGTCCTTGGAAATCTATCGCAGAATTCAAGAACTTCTCTGGACGAAATTCTTCTGCTTGTTCCTGTAACGAGGGCTCTCTTCCAATGGTCCAATAATTAATATACACTTGTGTTCCAGCAGAAATGTCATAACCTTTAATTTTGACGTGCTGAGTCGATTGTCGTGGAAGTAGTAATGGATCCGGCGGATGAAAGTGAAGAGTCTCTTTAATCCTCTTGCGTTATGTCCACGTTGTGATCATCAATTCTTCTAATTTCACCCTGAACTTGCTTCATGACCTTTGGGTGCCTCAAGAGCTCCAACATTGTCCATTCTAGGACTGTCTAAAGTAGTGTCTGTACCAGCTGTAAACATATCCTACGAGAAACCCAGAAAAAAAATGCTAAGTTAACCGATTTAGCATTGATTATCTTGGTTTCTAGGGAAGACACGCAGATTTCTATGGTTCTATAGCAGTTATGAGTGTACATTTTATGTGATCTATGACTGTTATGAATTAGAGCAAAGCAAGCAAATAGAAATTAAAACAATCCCAGTAAAAAATTTATAAATATTTAAAAAGACTAACGAAAGAGAAATCAGTCGATTTAACAAATTTTGTCCCAAATACTTGAATGCATAGTAAAATTGTAATGAATTTAAGCTCGACACTTAGTGACCCCTCTTTAATTTAACTTCAATTGATTATTGATGTTTGATGTAGTGAAATACATACACACACAGAGACAACGTTTATTATAATATTTAGTATTCGGAGTACTCCATAGAATACTCCAAAAGCTATTGGCTTTCGATTCTTTTTTGTAACAAAATACACCGAGCACTTGTTGGAGAAGGAGTATACGTACAAAGATGATAGTGTTTATGGCAACTCTATCGATGGGAAAGCTAAATATATTTTCTTTCTGAACCCAAAGTAGGACATCCACGAAGTCTTTGCCTATCTTCACCTTGAGAATTGCTGCCACTTCCTTTGTTCACATCCTATCCTCATGTTCTTCAACGACTGCTTTAGAAAATCATCAACTTCTTTAGCCACTTTTTTCCAATTTAGCATCCAGGCCATTAAATTGGCTTACCCAATCAAGCCATGGAATGTGGAAAATACCCAACAATTCGGTAACCTTCCCTAAAAGCTCCCTAAACTTATTCCCACCTTACCCTGTTCCACCATACTTTCTTCCCACAGCTACTCTACACGCTATATCATTTGTTAGTGTACATAAGACTTCAAATAAATTTATGGGCAAAGAACGTGAAGAGAATTGTTTAATCTTCTCGATCATTTGGGCTGCTCTAATATCACGAGAAGAATGAATCCTTTTGTTACTTAAAGATTGTTTTGTGGTCAGCCAATTATTTTTACTTTCTACCACTCGCAGTTGAGCCTTTAAAGATTGTTTTGGTCCCGTCCGAAGTGAAAAGGCATTCCGTTCACATATACATATCGTAGAGAGAGATGACTTGATTCTGGGTCAATGTATGTACAACATATGTGTATATTGCATGCATTTGTATTTTTATATACGAGTATAAAAATGTTGCATGAGCTTGTAATTTTTTATACATTATGAGTTTGATCCAAGCTTAAATATGTACAGGAGCGATCTGATCTAAGCTTATTAGAATTTTAGTATAATTTCGGCATTTATGAAAATTTTGTATGTTCTCTATTTTCCTTTGTGAAATTCAGCATCTCTCTCTTGACTTTTCTTCTGAAAAATTCGAAGGTGTTGATTTGGCTTCCACTTGTTTTGTTTGTTTGAATTTCAAATCAAAAATCTCTTTATAAATAATTAAATTTGTTGAAAGATCATAAGGAAATTTTGCATGTCTAATCAAAGCATAATATTTTCTATTTTCTTATTGGTACAGCAACGAATTATACCGGGGATCTTCATACTAACAAGGAAGTTGGAGTTTCAACAGCTAGAAGAGGAACTTTTCTATGAATGGTAATAATACCAATGCATTCCAAATCCTCTACTCTTGGTCCACCGGGCAATGACCGATTAAACTTGTGCACAAGATTTGCTAACACAAGCTCATTCGTGGTCATGGCAAATAACATTCCAGGGCAACCCCTCCTGCCAGCTCCAAATGGTATCAATTCAAAGTCGTGCCCTTCGTAGTCTGTAGAATTGTTCAAGAATCTCTCAAGAGTTCATCCCACGTTGTGGGGTCTCTTCTAATTGTCCAAGCATTGGTGGTTACCATTGTTCTAGCAGATATGTCATGGTCCTTAATTTTGACATCTTGGGTTAATTCTCTGGGATTTCATAACAAACTATATCTAGACCAAGGTATTGTTATGGTGGGGGGCTTACTTGAAAATAGTTAAAAACTACATCTTTCTTCATTGTTTCTCCAAAAATCAGGGATCTAGATGTTATTATGACAATTGTTAATTATCTTATAATCTTTCTTATTTTATTTTTGTTTCTATTGTTACGATGAGAAGAGAATTGCGCGCGAGAACCGAATAGCTTTTCCTAATTCTGCTTCAAACGAAAGCTAACTCAACCCCGACTAACCGTAACCATAGCCCGAACCTGACCTCGGTTAATTTCTTACCAAAACATTGCTTTGATCAAATCTCGGTCAAACACACGGCTACATATATTACACGTGTACGGATGGATCTCCTCCCTGCCGCCTCAACCCGTCTAATTGGTAGCTTAGAAATAATGGTTAGTCCGTGTTTTCCGCACTAAACCTAAAGAACACCATTATCTACGACGTTCGTGAATCGTTAAGATCTCGAATTTTCACTTGATTTCTACCTGATTTTCTCGCTGTGACCTGCGATCATGGAGATGGAGCGCGTGACAGAGTTTCCTCTCGCGCATTTAGATAGGCGGCCGCGAAAGCGCGCACGTTTGGGTTGGGACGTGCCACAGTCGCCGAAGGTATCAATCTGATCTCGGCTTTGTTGTGTTTTTCGGTTTTATATATTTTAGTTCACCTCTATTTGTTCGTTTCTTAGATCAGGTTCCGTTTAATTGGAAGATTATTCTTTTTCCTTGCTCAGATCTGAACTCCTTATTTTGTTTTTTCTTTTTTGGTTGTTGGTCATGTTAAATCCTTGACAGTTTTTAAAGATATTTAGAGATAGGTGTCTTTGTTTTTGGAGGGTCAGGACTTGATCCTATATATATATATGTGTGTGTGTGTGTGTAACCAATATATTACACGTCAACGTTGTTGGTAGCTGAATCAAATATTCGGGATAGTTATCTTATTATCTTATGTTAAGTCATATTAAATGTTTAGATGTCCACTCGAATGATGATTATGATCTAGTAAATACTTTCAACTCAGATCTAGTTTATACGGGACATTATCTTTTATTAGTCGACGAAATTTTCTCCGTTTTCTGTTACGTCACAGAGATCTTAACTAGAGGTACATTTTCACTAGCACTATAGCTGAATCTTATTAAAATTTTAATGGATACTGTTTTACAATCTGCTTGTGATACTAAAATCTTTAAGTTTGCAATCTTTTTTTTGTTTGTGTGATTTTATTCTGTTGCTTTTTAATGCATTGAAGCATTTTGGTCTTTGAGCTTTACTATACCTGTTTTAATGAGATTTGGAAATTTATTGTCTGAAGTGGGTGATGTCCAAGGGGATAAGTTTTAGGGGACACATTTGATTTGTCTTTTTAAGTGGTGCATGAATGAATGGCTATGTGTAGGCTCAGGTAGGATATTTTTGTGGACAAGAGGTTGGAAATGTAACAAGCTTTGCACCTCCAAAAGCAACCTCAGACCATACTTCTAGTTCTCTATTTGTAAAAGAAGTGGCTCGAAATGGTTCTCCCCCATGGCGAGAGGATGACAAAGATGGGCATTACATGTTTGCACTTGGAGAAAATTTAACTTCTCGCTGTAATTACACTTTACCATTATCTGTTTCAATTAATGATATTCATCCTTCCTCATTGTGTTCTTGAGGTCCTTTCATTCTGATAATTGTTGTGTAGCTTTCTTTGATGAACCTAGTATCATTTCTAAGCACCAGAATCAGAGTTTCTTGCCATGTAGATTTGTATAATTAGTATGGATGGGACACAGAAATGGAGTTTTAATTTGGATTGTCTTTTTATTATTTTTGCCTAACTGATTATTTACCTTCTTGTTTTCGTTTTTTCAGATAAGATCCACAGCAAAATGGGTGAAGGTACATTTATTGAGAAAAATTCACATCCTTCATAATTGCTATTATTTCTTTATTTGTACGATTATATGCATCTTATTCTCAATGCTCTTCTTTTACAGGAACCTTTGGTCAGGTTCTGGAGTGCTGGGATCGAGAAAGGAAAGAAATGGTTGCCATCAAAATCGTTCGTGGTATCAAGAAATATCGTGAAGCAGCGATGATAGAAATTGATGTTCTGCAGCAACTTGCAAAACAAGATAAAAGTGGCAGTTGGTGAGTACTTGTGCTTGATTTAGTTTGTTTCTCCCTTTACGGGCATGGCTGGATATGTTTAACAAGCTTCCCTAAGTTTTATGTCCAGTGGTTAAATGGATTTATTCCTTGCAGTTGTGTGCAAATACGGAACTGGTTTGACTATCGTAACCATATCTGTATTGTAAGTATATGATTGATTTGTGATGGATTAATTTCCCCAATTTACACATATTTTGGGGATTAAGACTTGTGGATGGATTCAAATGGTTTTAACAGGTGTTTGAGAAGCTTGGACCTAGCTTATACGATTTTCTACGGAAAAACAATTATCGCTCATTTCCCATTGACCTTGTTCGAGAGATTGGCAGACAACTATTGGAATGTGTAGCATGTGTGTAGTAATTGCTTAAGCTAGCTTCCTTTAAGCATATTTTTTTCTCTTTCTTGAGTCAAGTGGCTGTGGATAATTTTAAATATGATGGGAAATTTTTTTTATAGTATTACCTGTTCACAATTGTTTGTTATCATTAGCTAAATATAAAGTTTATGCCTTGAATTAAATGCTTTTAGTGGCATAGGTGTGCTAAGCAAAATTGTCTGTCACATGTGGTATTTCTTGTAAAAAGTTTTTTAATTTTATTTATTTGCAGTCATGCATGATCTGCATCTGATACACACAGATTTGAAGCCTGAGAACATTCTACTAGTCTCTCCCGAATACATTAAGGTTCCTGACTACAAGGTATTGTTATGGTTCAATTTCCTTGGGTTGCCGTATTTTTCTTCTGTATATTAAGTTTTTTACAATGTTCTTGTTGTTAATGATTCTTGTATTTGCAGAATTCTTTGCGCTCACACCAAAGATAGTTCATACTTCAAAAGAATGCCAAAGTCAAGTGCTATTAAAGTGATTGATTTTGGTAGCACTACCTATGAGCGTCAAGATCAGAACTACATTGTGTCTACACGACATTATCGTGCACCGGAGGTTATCTTAGGTAAATATATTGTCTACTATTTTCGGATGATGAGTTGTTAAATATGATCTACACTATTTTTCCATTATTAAAATTTGTTATTGATCAGCTGAATATGATCTCGTTTATTTTAGGACTTGGGTGGAGTTATCCTTGTGATGTATGGAGTGTTGGCTGTATTTTAGTGGAGTTATGCTCGGTATATCTCTCAATTTGTCTATTTGGATTCTGTCAAGTGCTACTCATGTTGGCATTGGGGTTTTATTGAATAAATATTTATGGAGCCAATATAAAGCTTATCACAGGGCGAGGCATTATTCCAAACTCACGAGAACTTGGAGCACCTTGCAATGATGGAGCGGGTGCTTGGTCCCTTGCCTCAGACAATGCTTAAGAGAGTAGAGTGAGTGATATTCTGACAACATTAGTGTTCATAGATTTGCAGTTGGTCACTGATTTTTTTAATATTTTAATTGCATTGGATGCTTGCTCTCAGCCGACATGCCGAGAAGTATGTTAGAAGGGGTAGGTGGATTGGCCGGAAGGTGCAGCCTCTAGGCAAAGTATAAAAGCTGTGGACGAAACTTTTCGACTTCAGGTTTTGCATTTTTCTTTAAAGTTCCTTATTT